>BQNB010050271.1:0-41587 GCA_026074375.1 Tanacetum coccineum | reverse complement strand
ACTGATGCTGAACAAAGAAGCCCAACTATCAAGAAACTTGAAGTCAAGCAAGTAGAATTCAAGTTAGGGGAGGATTGTTTGGAAATTTAAGTTAATATTTATCTTGTAACAGCTATTTTAATGATTAGTATTGATTAGTGTTTATGATATACAAGGACTGTACACCTACTAGAGTTATCCTTAAGGTTATAAAAGGATCTCTAGGAAGGTATTAGAAGAAATAGAAAAACACGAGTTAAGAATTATTAGTATTGTATTAGGGATCTGCAATTTAGGCAGATTCAAAAGGATAAAGAAAATCGTTGAGAAACTATGTGTGTTCTTCTTAAGTATGCAACTAGATTCCGCATAGTTGACAGTATATCAGTGTTTCATTAAGGAATATCGATCCTACAACCTTACTGTTCCAAATGTAGTAAATCTTATAAAAAGTTGCTTGAAAGCTATCAAACTGAAAGAGATAATTTTCAAAAGGCTAGGACTGAAATTCTAGGATATCAAATGAGCTTAGAGTCCATAGAAGTCATAATTCTAAACACATGAAAAAGACTGAATATGCATGAGGGGATAAGTAATGAAATAGATGGAATATGACTAAGATAATGGATTTGAAACTAGATGAAAAACAAAAGGAACTAGATCAGCCTTAAAAGAAGAGATGATTTAGGTAAAATTGAAAATGGAAAAAGTTCTGTACTTCAAAATGAAGTCTAAACAAACAAAGATATTTGTCGATAAATCGTGTATAGGATTTGGGGTTGAGTTAGTATTGGTAAGAAAGTGAAAATTCTTTGGGAAATACAAATTCGACTGAAACTTTGTATCCAAAATTTTATAAAACAAAGGTTTCATTCGTACTCCACCTACTTGTACTATCATACCACTTAGGGCAAATGTTCCCTTGACAGGGATAGATGAATAGCCATTAGGAATATGGTCTTAATCAGAGATTACAAGTCAACTAGTCAACCAGAAATTGATAGAAATAAAGTCATAATTGAAGATTGGGTTGATAGTGATGATGAAGAGACTGATTCTTCAGAAATTCAAAAGAAAACTGTTTTTAACTCAGAAAATAGTGAAACATCTTTTGAAAACAAGTCACCAAACAGTCAAAACAGTGTTGGTCAAGAGTCTAGGACAAAGGGACTTGGGAACAAAGGGGGTAAATTATGTTTTGTATGTTACAGTCCTGATCACCTAATCAAGGATTGTAATCTACATGAAAGAACCTTCAAACAAACCCAAACTCATAAACCTAAGGGAACACAGGGTACAAGGGACAAAAGACCAGTGTGGAACAACATCCAAAGGGTGAACCATAGTAATTTCTCAAGAAACTCTAGGTACCCTCACCAAAGGAGGTCTTTTATCCCATCAGCAGTACTTACAAGGGAAGGGTTGAAAAGTACTGCAAGACCAAGTAAGACACAAACAGTACCTTCAAAAAGTACTGCTAATGTGTTTTATCAAGGTACTGCTAGACCAAAAGTACCACACGCAGTACTTTCACAAAGTACTGGTAGACCTTATTATCCAAGGATGGATAATACAAGACCTAGAACCTCAAGTTTTTCAAGGACTCCTCACAGACCACAAAGACCCAAGAAAATTGTGAAATCTATCTGGGTAAAGAAAGGAAGTACTGTTGGAACACAAGCAGTACTTCCACAAACTGTCAAAGAAAGTGCCATGATCAAATCAAATCAAACATGGAGACCAAAAGGAGCTTATCTAGATTCTGTGAATAGGGATAATGGATCTTACACACTCAAGCAATTTGAGTATGTAACTCCATTAGGGGTATCCAAGTCAGTTATGACTTGGGTCCCTAAAAGAGTCTAATTCTTTAACTTGTTTGTACAGGGCAATCCAGAAGAAGATCTCAAAGACTATGCTATTATTGACAGTGGATGCTCTGGAAGTATGACAGGAGACAAGGACAAGCTGTCTGATTTTAAAGAGTTCAAGGGTGGTTATGTGGCTTTTGGAAATGACTCTAAAGGAGGAAGAATCTCAGGAAAAGGAACCATCAAGACATCTTGCATAGACTTTGAGAAAGTCAGCTATGTGGAGGAGCTTAAGTTCAATCTCCTTTCTGTTTCTCAAATCTGTGATAAGAAGCACAATGTCCTCTTCACTGACAAGGAGTGTCTTATCTTATCTCCAAAGTTTAAGTTTGTTGATGAAGACCTGGTGATACTTCGAGCTCCTAGAAAGAATGATGTATACAGCCTGGATCTAAAGAATATTATTCCCTCTGGAGGAATAACTTGTTTGGTTGCAAAGGCAACAAAAGATGAAGCTGTCTTATGGCACAGAAGATTGGGGCATGTCAACTTCAAGAATATCAACAAGTTGGTTAAAGGCAATCTGGTTAGAGGTTTACCTTCCAAGACATTCAAGCTTGATCATTCATGTCTAGCATGTAGAAAGGGTAAACAGCACAGGGCTTCTTGCAAGAAGATTGAAGAAAGAACCATCAGAGAACCTCTTGAATTGCTCCATATGGATCTGTTTGGACCTGTTTCAGTAGAGAGTGTAAATAAGAAGAAGTACTGCTTGGTGGTCACTGATGACTGTAGTAAATTCAGTTGGGTGTTTTTCTTGGCTTACAAGGATGAGACATATGATATGCTTCATGATTTGATCGTGGGGTTAGAAAATAAGTTAAGACATAAAGTGAAGACCATCAGGTGTGACCATGGAACAGAGTTCAAGAATCAACTAATGAATGAGTTTTTGTGTGCCAAGAAAGGAATCAAGAGGAGAAATATAAGCATTGCAAGGACGCCACAGCAAAATGGTGTTGCAGAAAGAAAGATAGGACTCTTATTGAAGCTGCCTAGAACTTGTTAAGCAGACTCTCTTTTACCTATTAATTTTGGGTGATGCAGTCAACATGGCTGTTATGTGCTTAATAGAGTTTTGGTGACTAAACCTCAAATGAAGACTCCTTATGAAATTTTGATGGGAAGATCTCCTAACATCAGTTTCATGAGACCTTTTGGATGTTCTCTGACTATACTTAATACCCTAGATCATTTGGGTAAGTTTGATGGCAAGTCAGAAGAAGGCTATCTGTTGGGATATTCTACTAACAGCAAAGGTTTTAGAGTCTATAACAGGGTCACAAGAAAGGTTCAAGACTGTCTTCATGTAAACTTTCTTGAGAATCAGGAGAATCAAAAGGGAAAAGGTCCTGATTGGATGTTTGATCTTGAACTTCTAACTCCTTCAATGAATTACATTCCTGTTAGGAAAGAAAACTATGCTGATTCAGGAAAGAATGTATCAACTAATGATGATGTTGTCGATTTAGTTGTTCAAACAAGTTCATTTTCATGTACCAAGCATTCATGCAGTCAGCACTAAGCTTTCAGAGGATAACGTACTGATGACAATAGAGTTCCATTGTCCTCTGACGAACAAGCTCTACATGATGAGCTTGTGAGTTTGATGCATCAAGAATCTCTTGCTAAACTCCATAATGATGCTCAAAGGACTGCTTTGAAATAGGATTAAGAAGAAATATCTTGAAAAGGGGAAAAGATATAGCGTGTTGACAGTACTTTCCACTTTAAGTACTGCTTAACACTCTCCTCCATCAGAGTTACTGGCATATACACCTACTGATTTGATGATGATATTCCGAAAGATGGGGTTTTCTCTACAAAAATCTTTTTGATGTGTAATATATTCAGACACTGTGGAAGGTGGAGCGACGGACTACCAAATCTGGGATACTACCTATTTGATGTCACCTCTACTCCTACACTTAGAATTCATAAGATTCATCCTCAAAGTCAGATTATTGGCAAAAGTACTGCCGGGGTTCAAACAAGAAGAAAGCTTAAAGACAGTACTTCTAACCAACATCAAGCATTGCTGTCCTTTATATACAAACAAAACAGAACTAACCACAAAGATCAGCAGACCTGCCTGTTTGCTTGTTTCTTATCTCAAGAGGAACCCAATATGAAAGTCTCTCAAGCTTTAGCAGATGAAGTTGGGTTGATAGCCTCACCGCTAAGAAGATACTGCTTCATTCAAGCTACAAGAGGTATGGGTGTTATGTGACTTACCAGATGGCAAGAGAGTGATTGGAACTAAATGGGTTTTTAGAAACAAGAGAGATGAACGGGGTACTATTATCAAGAACAAAGCACGACTAGTTGCACAAGGGTACAGACAAGAGGAAGGTGTGGATTATGATGAAGTGTTTGCACCAGTTGCTAGAATTGAAGCAAAATCAGTATCTTTTTGGCAATTTGCATCTTTCATGGGGCTTCACTGTTATCAGAGGTGTCAAAAGTGCAGTTCCTATTTTGAGCAACATCACAGAAGAAGTGTGGTGTTAAACAGCCTCAGGTTTTGAAGATCCTTCACATCAAACAAAGGTATACAGAGTTGTCTCAAGGCACTTTATTGGCCTTGCATCAAGCCCTATAGAGCATGGTATGAAAGACTTTCCACTTTTCTTGTTTGAAAAGCATGGATATAGGTGAGGGGCTATTGACAAAACTCTGTTCATTAAGGAAGGGTAGAATAGAGATATCGTGTTGGTACAGGTTTATGTTGATGATATAATCTTTGGATCAACCAGTGCTTCTTTGGTGAAAGATTTTGAAGATTCTTTTGCTAAAAGGAATCAAGAATGAGATTACCTTGGGTGAACTCTCTTTCTTTTTGGGGCTTAAGTCAAGCAATCTTCTGCTGGTATTTTTCTAAGTCATAGCTTAATATTGTGCAAGACATTCTCAACAAATTTGACTTTAGAACCATTAAGCAGCATCACACCCCATTTGAAGCTCATAAATCTCTAGGAAAAAGGATAAAGAAGGGTGAGATGTGATGTACATCTTTTTAAGGTCTATGATTGGGTGGTTCATGTAACTGTATGCTTCAAGACAGACATAAGGTTTGCTGTTGTCTGTGTGCAGTTTCAAGTCATATCCCAAAGGTTTCTCACCTGCATGCTGTCAAAAGGATCTTTAGGTATCTCAAACATCAACCAAAATTGGGTCTATGGTATCCTAAGGACTCTCCTTTTCATTTAGAAGCTTTTTCAGACAGTGACTATGCTGGGGACAATCCATGATAGACGATCAACTTCAGGAGGATGTCAGTATCTTGGAAGAAGACTAGTTTCTTGGCAATGCAAGAAACAAACAATTGTGGCTATCTCCTCTACAGAAGCAGAATATGTAGCAGCTGCAAGTTGTTGTGCTCAGGTTCTTTGGATGCAAAATCAATTACTTGATTATGGATTTAACTTCATGAACATTGAAATCCATATAGACAATGAAAGTACCATTTGCATTGTGAAGAATCCTGTTTTACACTCAAAGACCAAGCATATTCAGATTAGACATCACTTCATTCGAGATTGTTATGAGCAAAAGCTCATTAATGTGGTCAAGGTTCATACTGATGACAATGTAGCAGAATTCTCACCAAAGGTTTTGACTTGGCAAGATTTAATTTTTTGGTAGTAACTATTGGGATGATAAACCCATAGCTACATTTGAGGGGAGGATCACATGTAAAGTACTGGTGTTTGTGTAAAGTACTGTTCTGGTTAGAAAGAATCTTTGGAAGCTCTATCGCTCCATTTAAGGGGAGGATATGAATGATGGTTGAGAGTGTTCATGATTTGAAGAGATATTTTGCAAAATTTTAACGGTTGTGGTTGACAAATTTGAGTTGGAAGTCTTTTTACGTTGAAAGTACTGCTTCGTCATCTCAAAGTACTGCTTGGCTTAGAAAGTACTGCTTAGACAACTAAGTACTGTTCTAACGTTCGGTCAACGGTCAAACATACGTTTTTGCGCTAAAAACGTATTTACAACGGTAACTTCTTAGTTATCCGTCGCAACCTATAAATACTCAACTGAATTGCATTTTTCTCTCACTTTATTTACTTTTATTCATAAATTTTTTAACTTCCAACCTCCGACGCACATCAAATTCTTTTCAAATGGCAAATATTCGCACTTGTAACAAACACAACATGATTGCCTGTGTGGAGAAGACGGCGCAGAATGCCGATTTTTATCAAATCATCGATTATCTCACTGGATGCTCCATTAATTACTCTTTGTTGGTTGATCCTGATCTCATCGGTCTTGGCTTCAAACAAATTTTGGATACGATTCTCTCAGGGTGATCAATGATGTACCTCATATTCGCGCCATGGTTGCTGGCAAAAAGATCTTGATCTCTGAAGAAACAATTCGAGCTGATCTACTCTTTGATGATGCAAACGGTGTTGATTGCTTTCCTAAGCAAGTTATTTGGGACACGCTCAGAGATATTGGCTTACGGAGGGTAACTTAAGCACTCATCTCATTCTCAACCTTTATTTAGCCCACAGTGGAAGTACTTGGTCCATGTATTACTTCACTGCCTTAGTCCTAAGAGTACCTCATGGGAGCAATTTGGCACCAACATCGCCTCTGCCCTAGTAGGATTAGCAACGAATCAGAAGTTCAACTTTTCTTTGATGATAATGAATGGAATGCTAGGACATATTTCCAATGGTACACCCTTTCTTATGTATCCTAGGTTCGTTCAACTGTTTTTGAACAAGCATTTAGAGGGAGTAGCCAGGCCTCAGGATTTTATGCCTTCAGTTACTCTGCCCTCTAAGATATTCACTTTTATGAGGAAGCATAGTCCTAAGTTCTCGTGTAGGATTACACCCTTGACTCCATCCATGTTAGAGGTAGTAACAGCATTGGCAGCGGAGGAAGAACATAGTACTAGTCCTCATTCTAGGGCTGCGAGTTCTGCAAGGGATGCTCACGGTACCCCTACTCAAAGTGCTGCTCAAGCTAGTATTTCCCAAGGTACTGCTGATGTTCAAGGTACTGATAACTCACAAGGGACTGCTTCTCTACAAGGTACTGCTGCATCTCAAGGTACTGCTAGTCTACAAGGTACTGCTGCTATTCCAAAATCTCCCAATGATTATACTCCCACAGATGCGTCTCAAACATCTGGAGGAGATGAGGGACTTTTGGATCTCTATGCTTTAAACAGGGAAGTTAGGAGGCTCAAGAAGCAAACTCTTTCTCAAGCTAAACAGATTATCAAGCTCAAGACCAAACTCAAGAAAGTGTTAAAAATGGTACAGCCAGTGGTCCATCATCACACTCTTTGGGTTGAAAGTCAAAAGCATAAGAAAAGAAGAAAGAAGCAAAAGAAGCAAAAGAAGAAAGTGTCTTCAGTCAAATTGGGGAGGAATAAGGAAGAAGGTACTTTGTCTGAAGAGCACTATGTTCAAGATGATTATACAGCAGATCCTTTCTTTGAAGATATTGTTGATAAAGATGCTGCTGTTACTCCTGACATTGAAAGAAAAAGCGATGAAACAGAAGCATTAGAAAGAAAGAGTGATGAAACTGAAGAAATCAATGTTGAGGAGAAAGAGGGTTCTAATGTAAAGAGTGGAGACACTGAAGAATTGGATTTGGAGACATTTCAAAGTACTGCTAGACAGAGTACTATTACTCCAAGGACCTTAAATTTTGAAGATGAAGCAGGTCCTTCAAGCCCAATTCGTCCAACTCAAAATATAGAGCCTGAAGAACAGTTTAAGGTTGATGAAGTTCTTGCTGCTATCTCTAGACCAAGAGGTTTAAGCATTCCTGGTCCCATACAATCTCAACCTCAACCTCAACAACCAACTCAAGGTACTGATTCAAAAGATAAAGGCAAAGGGATACTGGTTGAAGAACCTAAAAAGAAGAAATTAACTCTTCAACAAATCAGAGCCTTGGAGACTTCAAATGATGAGGAGGTTGCTAGAAAAATTCAAGCTGAATGGGATGCAGAAGAAGAAAGGAAAAGGTTGGAAGAATTGAAGAAAGCAAAGCCAAAGACTACCTCTCTTGCTCAAGAAAGGAATCAGATGATGAATATCTTTAAAGTTCCAATGATATAAGAATATGCAAAAACTCCAGTATTCCCACAGATGAAGGAATAGTATGAAAAGTTCAAGAATCCATAAAACTCCTTCAAAAGATTGTTATTCCAATGGGCTCAGAGAAAGAAAGGGAGATGTTGAAAGAAAGAGAAGCAAAAGACTCTTAAAGTAAAAGGAAAGCTAACAATTTCTATTTCTGAAGAACAAACAAAAGCCCGTCAAAGAAGCTTAAGTTGAGGACGGAGACAGTTGTTAGTATTAGGAAATATCTTAGGATTGTAATTTTGAAAAGAAGCACAAGATAAAGAGTCACAAAAGGAATTTCCATGATTACAGAGCTCCAGGTCATTGTTTCACCTATGGAGAGTATCTCAATTATTACACCAGAGCGTAAATAATCATTCCAGGCTTTTGAAACTATTGTGGTGAAATACTACTATCTTGGATAGACAGGAATTACAACAAACTAAGCACCTATATCGGGTTGTTCAAAGCTAATAATGAGCACATTCCTCCAACTGGTTTAGGTTTGATACTTCTAGGTGATCTTACAACTATTTGGGAGACTCCTGAAACAAGTGATGATGACTTCTGGAAGAACCAAGAAGATTGGGAAATCAAATAGGTGGAGACCTCCAATGAAATCCTTCAGGAGTGCATACACTAGAGTTAAGGATGGCACTAAGATTCATATGCGCTGGCTGAGAGAAGGATATCCTCTATCTAGAGTAGTTGATGAATAAGATGCTGGATCAAGGAAATGGAAGTTAAAGATGTAAAAGAGATAGCCATTACATTGATACATCTGTTCATTTTGTGGACAACACGAAGATGTGAAAATTTCTTAAACAACTGGTATGAATTATTCAAAATTTTTCTTTTCAAATATATCTTAGTTTTGATAAAAAGATATAACTGTGAGCACAAGAACTTTGTTCAAAGTACTGCTAGTATAAACCATAACAGTACCTTGTTGTGAAAGTACTTTTAGTTAAAAAGGTTGTTTTTGAAATATTGTGAAGATTTGAGTGTGCAAAAAGGTTTAAAGCACAAATATTTGAAAATCAAATTGTTTTAAGGGATTGAGTGTTGGTTAACCACCACACAGCAAATGGTAATCAATTCACCATATCTCACAGATATAAGAATTGACTAGTCCAAATCAAACAGTTTTGGTAAAGACTATCTCAAATCTGTTTGATTTTTTAGAATTAACCAAAAATGTATGGGAGATCAATACACCATGGTATTACACTTGAATTATTGGCTACACCCAAGCCAAACGGCTGTTTGGTAAAGAGAACTTCAAAATCCGTTTATAGCAAAATAGTTTGCTCCAAAACAAAATTGGTCCTCAAACACCAATGTTTAATTACTGAAGTTGACTAGTCCTGAGCAAACGGCATAACAGGTAAAGAACTAATCAAAATCCGTTTATAAGGATGTAATGACTTACCAAAATCATATAGTATTCAACACACTATGATTAATGTTCTCGTGTTGAAGTGGATTTTAGTTCACCATTGATATTACCTATTCTAGGATACCAAAGAACTGACTAGCCCAGAATTAATGGCTACATGGTAAAGGCTCATAAAAACCATTTTACCGTTGCTGAGAAGACAAGGTTGCTGAGAGAGAAACAATCTGTTTGATGCTGAAGACAAAGAGAAGTGATTATGATTATAAACAACGGTGTTTACAATACAGATACGCCAAACAGATTGTGTACAAGATACTGCTCATAGAGAAGCTTAAAAGATTAAAGCTAGTACTACTTTAATGACAAAAGACAAGACTGATGCTAGACAAGAAGACCAACTATCAAGAAACTGGAAGTCAAGCAAGTAGATTTCAAGTAAGGAGGAGGATAGTTTGGGAAATGCAAGTCAAAAAGTCAAAAACTGCTAAGCAAAAGGTCCAAAAGTACTGCTAAATAGAAGATTCGAAAGTACTATGCCTACTTAGAGTGGAAAGCAACGACACTGCCAGTGGATAAAGAATCTAAAAGATTATCATTTAAACGGTTATGTTATAATTAACCTTGTAACAGTTATCAGTGATTATAATGATAAGAGTTTAAGATATAACAAAGGACCTGTATCACCCTACTAGAGTTATCCTTATGTTTATAAAAGGATCTCTAGGAAGGTATTAGAAAAAATAGAAAAACACGAATTATTAGTATTGTATTAGGGATCTGCAATTTAGGCAGATTCAAAAGGTTTATAATATAAATCGTTTGATTAATCTTTGTGTGTTCTTCTAAGTACTGCCAACTAGATTCCGCATAGTTGACAGTATATCAGTGTTTCATTAAGGAATATCGATCCTACAGGAACAAATTGGTTTTGGTTGTTCACTCTATTCACATTGTTCCACACTGGCCTATTTTCCCTTTGACCAATACCCTTACACTTCCTTTTGTTCACTTCGGCTTGTTTAGCCATTCTTTTCTCATGGAAATCACAATCTTTAATAAGATGGCTAAAACTACCACATACAAAACATGCCTTCTTAGTAAACCCATATCCCAAACCCAGTTTTTTAGACATTAAACCACTACAATCCTTTTTGTCAGGTTTAGGACTCTTACTACATGTGTTTTGTTATTTAACAGTTTGCCTAGGAGTTTTTACATGCTTAATAGTATTAGCAAAACTAGGTGTTTCCTGTTCTTTTGAGGGTAGAGACACATGTTTATCATCACTAACTGATTCATACTCCTCAATGATAGGCGCATCAGTCCAAACTTTAGGTTGACTTACTACTTTGGGTTCATTGACAACTGATTCAGGCATAGATTCATGTGTTTCTTCACTAGAATTGGATTCACAAGAAGTAAAGTCACTACTCCTAGCATCAGATTCACTAGGTTTAGATTGCTTTGGACCATATGTAAATTGTGAGTCATCTATTTCTTTATCAGGTCCAGAAGGGATGTAGATCCCTGTCATTGGAGGGGGAACTGCATGCATCCCTTTTGCATATCTATTATTCACAAGAATATCTTCTATATCACTAGACCTACTGTTAAATAAACTTCCAAAAACTTCATTTTCAAAACTTAAAACACCTTTATTCATTTGATCTCCATACCTAAGCCTAGCTTTGTCCCTAGCACTTATCTGACTATTTAGCAGAATGTTAAGACTTTTAGAAGAGTTGTGCCATTTTTCTACTTTAGTTTTTAATTCTTCTTTTTCTTTTTAGCTTCTGCCAATAGTTTCTTATGGTATGTAAGCACATCAGTTTTATCATCTAAATCAATTTTCATAAACCTAATCTTTTCTTCATACCAAAGTTGATTTTGTTGATGAGCAACTAATTATGCTTCTACTTTCTTTAAAAGCTTGAGTATAATGCCTGTAATTTCTATACTGGCATCACCAAGTTTGTTCCCTCTGTTCAATACATATAATTTTTTAATTTTCAATACTATTCTTTACACCTACTTATGAACAATAAGTTACCTCTTGACCACCTGAACTGTTGTAAGCCATCAAACTAGTTCTCTTACTCATCTTCTGAGAGATGTCCCTAATCAACACCTTCTCCATCAAGAGTCACCAAAGCTTTAAATTCCTCCTGTTTACCAGATCTCCTCCCATTATCTTTATCTTTATTCCTAGTGTTCCAAGCATCTCTCTTCCTACTATCTTGATTTCCGCCTTGGAGTCTTGTATCTCTAGCAAAATAAGCCCTGATTGTGACATGTAGCACTCGCTTTGGTTAGTCAAAACAACCGGTTTCCTTGGCAGATCAAATAGCAGACTTTCATCTTCCTGTCTTTTTGTAAAACTTCTTCATTCTCATAGAAATCATAGACACCTGCCATTTTAAATCCATTTCTTCCAAATCAAACTCATCAAGTTGTTCCAGGTCCTCATGATCCAATTGTGGACAACTAGATTGATTAGCAAGGAAAGAGTAGGATGAAGGATGTTTACTTTGTGAGTTATGACCAGAAGAATTAGAAACACCATAACATACTAACATCATTAGTACTGCTAAATGTTCTAGAAAACACCTGCCACAATTCTGGTTGCTAGAGGATGATGTAGTAGAGCCTTTAACATCAGACTCAAAGACTTTAAGATTATTATACAGATCATCAAAACTAAGACTGTCCACTCCTGGCTTGGTCCTCATGATTAAGGAAACTTGAGACCAGGCAGAAGGTAGAGACCTAAAGAACTTCTGATTTACATCTTCAGTGGAGACGTCTGCACCATGAATCTCTAGTTGACTCAGAAGACTCTGAAACCTGTCATAGCCTTTATGTAGCCCTTCTGAGTTTGATATAGAGAAGCCTTCAAACTATTGCTTTAGAATATACTTCTACATCTTCTTTGATTCATCATTGCCACCAAATCTAGATTTGATAGCTTCCCAATCTCTTTTGCATCAGTCATTTTATGAAATTTAGCAAGATGATCTTCTGGTAAAGCCATAAGCAAGGTGGTCCTTGCTTTTCTTTCTCTTTCTCTAGCTAAAATTTCTTCTGCAGTCTTGGGAGGCAGAACCTTTATTACACCATTTGCATCTATTGAGACACTCACAGGACCATTGCCTCTTTAAATAACTTCCCAGATAGGATAGTCTGTATGGGCCAAATAATGTTCCATTTTCATGGCCCATATGTCATACTCTCCCTGTTAAGGGTTGTAGCCAATATGGATAGATCCACACAAACTACAGGAGAAATAATGACTGTGAACACTATAAGTTATGCGGAAACTAACTTATAATAAAAGAACATTAATATTATAACTAAACTAAACTTTTGTATTAATCTGCTAAAATGATTACAGATTACTAACTATGAGATTACTTTTTTGGTGAGAGAGATATCTTTTCTAATGTCGTAGGGTTCCTTTTATACACCAAGGATAAACCCTAACAGACTTACAAAACACGTAAAAGATAATGCATATCTTTTCCTATAATATCTCAAGCATATCTCTTAAACGGTACTAACTATTTTGTACTGACGGTACAAACTAATACTAACTAATACTAACAATACAAACTATAACTGTCGGTACTAACTTTATAACTAACGGTACTAAGTTAGGAAAACTATAATTCCCAACATTCTCTTTCATGGCGTCACGATTAAAACGCGACGCCGTGACAGCGATTTTCCTATATATACAAACCCAAATTTAGGGTTTTAAGTGTGTAACTTTAGAATAAAAATAGGGTACGAACCCTAGTTCGTTTAGCAGCTGTTAGGGACGATTTTAGGGCCTAAAAACCTTATTGTACTTCCTCCAACTCATGTTTTAATCAAGTAAGGTTTATTTAACCATTCAATATGTTTATGTGTTGTTTGATTCATCTATGTTCTTGCTTTATCTATAACATGCTTGGCTAAACCTCCTATTGTGTTTATTTATGATTGTATGAAACCTAGAATGTAGATCTTAGTGGTGTTACTTCTTGTGATGGATGTGCATGTTAGGTCTTAGAAAACCAGCTTTTGTCTGTATCGCTGTTGATATGTCTAGGAAAACATGATTGTGTAGAAAGGATACCATCGGGTAACAGTCTTCATACTACCTTGCCCCCTAATATGGTTGATCCATTCTTAATATATTTCACATGCACTTTGTATACCCTTAGGGGCCTTGTAATAGTCTTCATACTACCTTACTTGTACGTTGCCTTAACGAAATACTAAGTAGACAGCGGGTTCGTGTAATTCGTTCATGACTTAGGAAATAATTACACAGATCATCACAAGTGTGACAAGGCAACAACACTAGGAGAAGCAATCTAGGGAGTAATACATGATTAAAGAAACACAGTCTTTTATTATATTATTATCACCAGTAGTGCAGTTTATATTTAGTTTAATAGCTAAAACCAACCAACATCTCAATCATATGATTTACTTGCTTTTCATAAAACATAAAAACACAAAAAAAATCTTCCCTCAACCCTTAGAATTCTGTTAGACCATGATCAAGCATTCCCAACCTATTCCTCAAGTTAACGATAACAACCCCTCGAGTCTTGCCTATACTACTACTACAACGATTAGGTGCTCTGCCTAGGGAGTTGTAAAACTTCTTGTAGAAGTCTAACGATGACCGCATCAATACATAAGAGGGTTTAGACATGGATTGGCTAAACAAGGTGATCTAAGGGTATCTTGCACTAAAATTGAGTGCAAACAGGGGTTCTTCATGGGAGGTTGACAAGTCAGTGTAACAAATCGATAAACATACACATATAGGCTGTTTGGGTGAATTCCTAAGATGTTTCCTTCTCGAACTGTCTATTCTAACTAATCAATTAGGTCTCGAAAAGATATATAGACTAAGTTATAAAGTCTACAATACTACCTGCACACTCATATTTTTGGTGGATTTATGTATAATAGATAAAAATGGAATCATTAGGTTTAGCCTCACCAATTGGAATAAAGGGTTATATTGTGCTCGACAGAGATTAATTTTAGTTTAGTAAGAAAAACATGTCAACTTTTTTTTAAAAAAATTAGCACAAAATTTAAAGAAACTAGAAATTCAAAGGAAAATATAGGTCAAGTGGTATTCTACTCCCATCCCCCCACTTGGTTTGTACAATGTCCTTCTTGTACATTAAGGAAATGATAATTAAAGATAAGAGTAGAATTAAAATGAAAGACTCTCCTAGATTTGCTCGGTATGATGAAGAGACAACATGCTTTGAGCCATGATCTAAGTCTGCTTCCTCGAGCAACATCCATTATCACAAATCATCTCATCATCGTAATCGACATGGTATCTAACTAATACAGTTTTGAAATGTTTTCCTGTAGCCAAGCTTCGTCCTAACATTACTCTACATACTTTAACTTGTATAACTGCAAGAAAACTAATACCAAAAGCATAAATCTGGCAAAAAGAAAGACACCAAAATGTACAAGATGGAAATACAATCCTAACTCACTTTCGTAGGAATCACGGTTGCGTTTAGCGTATGCAACAAGCCTTTTAAACCACTTGGTGGCCTAAGTGGACGAGTGAAGTCTCGTGAGGGTTTCCAGAGAACATACCACAAAGTTCATTTACCAATTATACACGGTTTTGTAAAAATTTCAAAATTTTAAGATTAGCAGGAAGGGATTACGGCGTAACCATTAAATGAAACATTACGCCGTAATAATGTGGTTTGTAAAATTTGAAAAATTATTAGAACTGGTTACGACGTAATCATATGAAACATTACGCCGTAATAATATTAATTACGCCGTAACCTTTATAGTTACGCCATAACTTGCTGTATTTTAGCACCCACTTTACCACATAAAACGAGTCGTGAAGACCTTGAATTCCATCCCCTTGAAGTGAGTACCTGCAAAACCAAGTTAGAAACATACAAAACCAACTAAATGCAGAATTTAAAATTAACTAAAACATAGTTACAAGGATAAGAATGGGGTGCCTCCCACGAAGCGCTTGTTTTTGTTCGAGTCTCTAGCTTGACTTCACCCTTATTTAGTAATCAATAGGGTGTTCATCCCTCCATTTGAAATCAGGTGTGAGTGATAGTAGCCACATGCACCATAAGGGTGTAAGTATGCTACAGGAGAAGCGTTTGAGGTTAAAAATTTATACCTGTAGGGAATTTTAAATTCCCTCTTTTCATTATTAGAAATGGATGTCAGAGTGCTTTGTTGTATGAAATTTGCCTGATCATTGAGTTCCATACAAACTAGGAAAGGATCATTAGTAAAACTCCATTGTAACATTTCTTCAGTGTTTGAATGGTTAATGTCGTAATCTTCATCCATTTGTACGTCTTCCACCTGTACTTCCTCTTTTTCCTTCGTAATGCTAATATCAATATCATATTTAACTTGTTCACAAATACTAGCAAATACATTAGTAGCGGAGAAAGTAGGAAGGTCAGGAAGTTCACCATCCTCTTGGTCACTATCCTCATAATCAATGATATCTACTATTTCATCATCACACTTGTTTGGAACTTCATATTCTATCTTTCTCATGTTTTCGGCTCCTATTCTGAACAATTTATCTAATATCTCATTTAAACTAGAATCCTCCTTATCTAAAGGCGGGTTAGGTGTATGTTGTGTTTGATTGAAAAACTGGGACGTAAAACCAAGAGTAGGATTATCTAATTCACTTCTCTTACTTGACATTGTCAATTCATATCTTGCATATTCTTCTAAGGTCATATTATCAATGTCAACTTCATTGTGACTATTATGATGAACGGAATTGAATGTGGCATAAGGCCGAGGAGTTTGAAAACAGGGAAGTAAAGGAGGCAAACTAAAATACTCTTCATCCCTCTCATTAGAGTCAGGATATACCAAAATTCTATTCCTCTTAGGAGCAATGATTGAGATTGACTATACCTTTTAAAATATATATTATATAAATATAAAATACTTATATAAATATATAAATATAAGAGGGTAAAAATCAAAAAATTACAGTTATAGTAATCCGGGAGTATGATTCCTGGGTCGTTTCCCCAACGAGGAATGCAATTGAAAGCCGAGAGTCATTTTAAGAATCGATGCTTGAATGAAACAAGATTGATATTGGTTTTCTAAAACAACAGGAAAATTAAGGCAAAAACTTAAAAACGATTAAGGTAAGAAAATTTTTAACTAAAAGCGCAAAACGAGAATCCTAAACGGGACCCAAAACCCTAAATTACCAATTTAAGTCCTAAAATGATCTTTTTTTGTTTTTATAAGTCTTAATTGACTAAAAAGCTAAAACAAAGAAAACTAGACCAAAAAAGGGAAAAGATTTATGCTTAAAAACACTAAAAACGTGAACGAGATTCAATCCCATTCTTTAAAAATCAAAATTTTGCAATTTTAAACCTACGAAAGCAATCTAATTTTCCTAGGTTCTAAATGTTAAAAGAAAATTTTCTAAAAAAGAATTATATTTTTTTGACTTTTTTTAAATTTTTTATAAATTAAAAACGATTTTAACAAAAATTAAATATAAAAAACCTAAAAAATCATGAAAAGTAGCTTGAACAGTGTAGAATCTAAGAAAAATAAGCTTGTGAAAACAGCTTATCAAATAAGCAGTGAAATAAGCCAAAAACAGCTTATAAACTAAACGGGCTAAAATGACTATAAAGGATTGATTTTGCAAACATAAAACGAAAAAGACCCCAGGGCAAGTGGTAGAGTGTGTGTTGTGTAAAACGTTTGGGTGTGGGGTTAGGGTCCCGGGTTCGAGCCTTGCTCACCCGGGGCTTCCCCTACTCCCAAATGTTTTTGCAAATTCCATTTTTTTCCATTTTTTTTAGGGCTGAAATATAAGCAACTTTTACAAAACAACATTTTTTATAAACCAAAAATAAGCACACAAATAAGCATTCAAAGTGACAGAAAGCTTATTTGACTTGAATACTAAACTATTTCCATTTTTCAAGGCAATAAGCAAATGAAAAAGAGAAATAAGCTAAATCAGATAATAAGCTATACTTAATAAGCTACAAAGAACACAAATAAGCTAACAAAATAAGCTTAAACTAAGCTAAATGACAGAAGTGCTAAAAAGGACTTTTATACTTAGGATTTTAAGCTAAAAATCCTAATAAGCTCAAATAAGTTCTAATTCAAACTAAATAAGCCAAAAACACTTAAAACTAACCTAATAAGCATGAATGAACCTAACTTAAGCAAATACAATGAGCCAATAAGCTCAGATAAGCAATTTTAGCTTTTGGCCAAAATTGCTTAGCCAAACAGCCTAAAGGGGCACCTTTGGGCTTAAAAATAAGCAACAAAATGGATCCTTACAGACTTGAGGCCTCAAAACAGATAAAATATGGACCTCAAGGAGCTTATATCAACAATCAAAACACAATTTGAAATAAAAGATAAGCCATAAAAAGCACTTGAAAAAGCAGTTTTTCAAACAAGAAGGACACTTAGTAAAATTTGAAGAATACTAGTGATCTTTAATGTTATGCAAGAACTAGAGAGAGAAGTGGGTTGAAAGGTTTATAGAGAGAGAAGTGACTTGGCAAAAATAAAAACAACAAAAGCAAACCTATGGACTTGGTTTCTAACATGTTTTAGCACTTCATTAAACACAAAAACAACACATATTAACAAGATTCAAAGATCTAATCATTTGCACTAATTGAATGAGCTTATGAATTAACAGTTTTAACCACAACTTATAAACAACTGGACTTTTATTACTACTTTTAACTAATCACAACTGAACTCAATCAAGAGCACAAGTGAATTTTGACTCCATATTTGAAACCACTTTCCAACCTTATGATAAATGTTGAGAGGGGATTATGAATAGAAAATTATGAATATTATATAAATTACAAATTAGGTTCACATAATAACTCATTATAAATCTATTATTATACCACTCAGCACTTATCTTCGCCCCCATTTTTAAGTTTCAAATAGGATCCCAAAAACACTCGCCATCAAAAACTAAAAATCAATTTTTAAAGCTGATTACAAGTGAATTAAGCTGAGTTTTTGCAAAACATATATCAAACAACTAAAATTAAGCAATAAAAAAACATTAATGGAACACATTGATTAGTATTAAATAAGCGAAATAATCAACTAGCAGTGGTAAAGCCATATAAAGGCAATTTTGATTTAAAAACTCAAACAAGGGCATATAAGCAACAATCAAAGACAAATAAGCATAAATAACATAAATAAGCATAAACAAGCAAATAAAAGCAGGCAATAAGCAACAATAAGCACTAAAACAGTAAATAAGCAAAAATCTAAAAGTGAACTTACAATTTCCTTGCTCAAAAACAAGGTAATCAAAGGGATCTACAAGCTCATAACTTGTCAAAGATAAGTTTAGTAAGAGCCCTACGCCCATCCCTTTATGGGCTTATACCATTCCAAAAAAAATCTGAGGTATTTGAGGGTGACTTTTAGAAATTTTCCTTAACAATTTTTATATATTTAATTAACTTTTTAATGAAAACAGGTTATCTAAGTTTTATGAAAAAGCTTAAGAAGAGCTTAAATGACTATTTATAGAACATAATTGAACTTAAAACTTGAAAATAGAATTTAGAACCAAACTTTAATTCATTAAACCTTAAAAAACATTACAAGTAAAAAGTAAAAATAATCTAATATAAGACTAAATTAAGTAAAAAGATAAAAGCTAGATACCTAACACCTGGGCTTACAATGACCTATTTTTATACAAAACAACTAAGTCTTGCCTTTACTGTCTTGTGTTTCTTTCCTGAAGACAGAAACAAGTGTGATTGTTTGTGTGAGGAGATTCCAGAGTCAATCTTAGCCTTCCAATTTGAGTAGAGCCTAAGGTCTTTGATCAAGCCATTGATTTCCTTGTCGTTTCCCTTGACCAATGGGGTTTCATGGGATTGCCAACATGGCAAATGACCCATGTGAGGTGGGGTTCTGAAGGGATGGTGATGGTTTTGTTATGTAGTTGCAGAGTGGAGCAGAGGATGGAAGCACGACTGAAATAGTAAAAAGAGCGGAAAAATGATTGTGTTTTGGTATCTCTGTTTTAGGGTAACAGGTGGAGAGTGTTTTATGGATTTGTCAATAAAAGTCCCTTAAAGGTGATATATGTTATATAACCATTGAAATTCCTTATGGTGATCAGTATCTTTTGAGGAAGTGGCCAAAGAATAAGACCCTCAAGTAGTAATTATTCTAATTACATGGTTGGTCCTTATGGGGTTTTAACGATGAACCACAACTTAAACAAAAAGCCGCAAAGGATTGGGCTGTTAAGTCTTAAGGGTTTTGGGCCTATGTTGGGCCGGTTATGGAATAAAAGGGATTGGGCCCTAAATTGTTTAATAACCATTTAAATCTTCATGTATTGCCTTAATGGACTGACCCGACCCATTAGATGGTATGGGTGGGCCCTTTGACTTCTCGGGGTTGACTTTTTGACTTTGACTTTTTGACTTTTGGCATTGGTTTGACTTTTCTTTCACGCTCTTTCCGTTCTCGTGCTTGGTTTTGTCATTTTGGCTTCGTTTTTGTCCTTTTCTTAGATATCCGTTACTTGCATAATACAAATGCAAAACATACAATTACAATGTATTTTTGGTACGTTTTTGCATAATACAAATGCAAAACATACAAATACAATGTATTTTTGGTACGTTTTTGGTCATTTAAGTTCGTTTTTAGTGGTCAAAGGTATGTGTAATTAAACACATACCAAAATCCCCCATACTAAGATATTGTCGTGTCCTCACGCAATGCTATAAGTAAGCATTTAAGAAAACTAAGAATCCCAATCCCCCTCGAAAAGTAGCTAAGTGTTCATCGAGGGAAATTAAAGAATCAATAGCTTCGAAAAGCCCCATTTTTACCATTCTTAAAGATATACACTTATTCCTAATAATATTTTTGTATTTTTCCCATTTTCTCTTTTTTTTAAGCAACTAACTTATTTGACTTTCGTTATTTTCATAACCGTTAGGGATCATAGAAAAAGATGCATTTCAATCCTAAAATGCCCCCAAAAAGGATAAATTCATCGTTCCTGACTTTTCACTCGTTCCAAACCAAGCTTAAAACGAAATCACCGTTAAATATCAGTTAAGATGCTAACACTACTCATATTTGCAACTTGTGAACTTTTCACTCCCAACAATTATTATATCTTAGTTGAATGTGCCATTTTGAATTTCAACCATGGATCAACGTTTTGCAAAATTCTATGCTTCACGTTCCACCCGAGAATAATGAGTTTGAAGGCGAGATCATCCCATGTAGCGACTTTTGTCTCGGCACATCCCAACCTTGCGGCTAAGTGACCAGGCTTTTGACACCCCACAGAGATTAGTATCGGGACTCACGGACCTTAGGTTTCAAAAACTCTTAGGTTTCCCGTTTACACATAGCTTATTTAAAAACTTAAAATGAAATAGTCAAAGTTCACAAGCATATTTAAATTTAACAAAAAGAGATCTTACATTTATTAATCCACACTTAATATTTAAACATGACATTAATTGTAACCCTCGACCTTTTAGAAGGCTGCAATATCGGTTGTGAGCTGGCAAGATGCAGCAAACTTTTATCAGTCTCGGATTTTTATTCTTACTATGGGCTTTCTTTAGAAGGCTGTAACATCGGTTGTGAACCGGCAAGATGCAGCAAACTTTTATCAGCCCACAGTTTATAATTATTACTTATCATTCTTTTTTTTCATTTTTCATCATATTTTTCATTTTTTAAAAAAACTTTATTTACGATATATAAAGAAGACTTCTTTTTGGAAAATTTAAGTATAAATTTGAACTAAGACTAAAATTATTGCTATCGACTACATAAAAATTGTTGATTTAAGTTTAATTTCCAAAAATAGCACGTATTATTAGTCCGGTTAGGCTTATGGGAGAAAAAGCCACAAATTACACACATGAGCTCTTAAGATTTCCAAATAATCCTTGTTTAGCATCCAACTCATAATTAACTCTATCATTTTTTGTTCTTCGCGAATTTTCGCGAACGCTTAGTCTAAAAGTTAAGGAACAAGCTAGAGCTCAACACGCTTGATCAAGTCAAAATTTATTCTCATTCTACCCAGCAGGAGAGTCAAAATTGTGACAAAACACTTATTTTATTTTTGAAAATTTTTAAATTTTTTCATTTTTTTGGTCTCAATCGTACCAAGTCCCTGTGGTTACCACCGCCCCTAATTATCCCGCCGTGAAACTCTTTAAATAACCATCCGGGGCTGTCCGATTAATGCCACAGTACCTTTACACAAAACATGCAATGGATACCCGTAGGTGATCCCCCCCACTTCAATTGATCACTAAGCCATGGAGCGTATCACATCACAAACATGTAGCACATAACATATAATAGCCACATAAAGTCCATGCATCACTTTAAACACATTATCACAGTAATCAAAACATTTCCATACTAGCATCATTTCCATCCCAAGTTTAAAACGAAGTAAAAGTGGGACTATGAAACTCACCTTTGCTTAGCTTTCCAAAAGATTCCAACAAAAAGCTTCACAAACAACTTCACGAATGATCTAATCAAATAAGCACACAATAAGTTACCATCAATTAGGTATTCTACCCAATATGATGTAACCTCAACTATGATGGATATCTAAGCTATCTACCATAGTTCTATACTTGATTTAACCCTTTTTCAACTCCTACATATGCCATTTACACTTCAATGCTACACTTTAAATTTTCTGGTTTTGAGCAGAATTTTATACTCAGTTACGCGTCCTAAACGTACCACTTAAACACTTCTATAATTCAAACCAAAATTCACCATGCTACATATATGTCTTATGAACCCCTCATAGCTCTCCCATAGCCATTACCCTTTTACAAATACCCTTTAGAAATTCATTAGTCCAAAGTGTCCAGAATTCGTCCAGAATCTGACCTCCTAAAAGTATGACACTAGATGACCACTTTAGACCTCATTATAGGGATAGAAAAAATTCAGGGGTCACACACAATATATGAACTAACTTCCACGTGATTTAGAGCCTCTAACTAGATGTCTAAGTATTTTTAGAAAAATCAAAACCAAAACTGAAATTCGTCACTGTTTTACACACTGATTTTGTAACGCCCTTTTGACCCACTTCCCGGCCATAAAAACTTACGAGGCCAACTTTTCTGGAAAGTAGACTCTCTGAGGTTATCTCCAGTATGTTGTAAAATGTTTATTTGATAAATTATGAATGAGTTATGACCTCTACAAGACTGACCAAAATTCTGCAGTGAATTATAACGACTATATCCAAAGATTGAGCCCTAACCGACAACCCCAATCATGTAAGAAATCAAACGAATGATCAAACATGATCTATTCATCATATACTTTCAGAAACTTAAGAACCCTAATTTATAAACCCTAATTTAAAACCCTAATCCATCATGTTTAGATTACTAGAATTGAAAATTAATAACTAAAATTAAACAAAGATTAGAAAAAAATACCTTAGCAAAGAACCCTAACTTTTTTTTCTCTCTTTTTCCTTCTTGGTTCGGTCGACAGGTTAAGGGGGAGGGGGTTTGGGATTTGTGTTGTATTTATAGGCACAATATTAATTATAGATAAAGCCCAGTTAGAATTTGTTTCCAAATACAATTCCTTTTCTTTTTCTTTTTCCTTTTATTTTCTAAAATTCGGATTTTACTATTCATGCCTAAAAAAAATATTTTTTTTCTTTTCTTTTATTAATTAATTAATTATCTTTATACCTTAAGTTTTATAAAAACCTAAGCTAATTTGTTAAACCATTTTGCTTGAAAACTACTTTCTAAAAATAACTTTTCATTTCCAAATTCACTTTCTATATATGGAAAGTTTACTACCATCTTCCATATTTTAACCACATTATTCCTTAACCTAACTTCTAAAACCTAATCTTATTTTAATTCACTAACACATAAATACATATACGTAATAATACTTACACATTTAACACATAAACGCTCAAATTTCAATAATCATTTTCTTGTCACTCAAAAGTGAACGAAATGAATTAAACCAATTCCACCACCATTACAATCTCATTGAGATGATCACACACTAATACCTCACATAACCCACATAAACTCATATAAACACACAGAATTATATACACCATATATTGCAACAGGCACATAAGTCAATACTAACGGTTTGACTAACCTGCTCAAATCATGGTTGTCACAAGTCTCGGAGTATAATTCTTACTATGGGCTTTCTTTAGAAGGTTGTAATATCGGTTGTGAGCCGGCAAGATGCAGCAAACTTTTATTAGCCCACAGTTTATAATTAGTATTCATCATTTATCATTACTTTTTCATTTTTTTTGTTTTTTCATCATTTTTTTTCCATTATTATATTTCACGATATAGAGAAGACTTCTTTTTGGAAAATTTAAGTATAAATTTGAACTAAGACTAAAATTATTGCTATCGACTACATCTCAAAAATTGTTGATTTAAGTTTAATTTCTAAAAATAGCACGTATTATTAGTTCGGTTAGGAGCTTAAGGGAGAAAAAGGCACAAATTACACACACAAGCTCTTAAGATTTTTAAATAATCCTTGTTTAGCACCCAACTCATAACTTAACTCTATCATTTTTTGTTCTTCGCGAAGATCCGCGAATGCTTAGTCTGAAAGTTAAGGAACAAGCTAGAGCTCAATACTCTCGATCGAGTCAAAATTTATTCTTATTCTACCCAGCAGGAAAGTCAAAATTGTGACAAAACACTTATTTTGTTTTTGAAAATTTTTAAATTTTTTCATTTTTTTTTGTATTTTTTTCAAAAATTTTGGTGGTAAAAACGGGATTACGTGAAAACAACGGCTGCATGCACAATCCAATCGATAGATACCCCCATACTAGAACTAAACATTTTCCTCAATGTTTTTAGAAGGGTCTCTACGTCATTCTAAGCCGTTTATTAAGTATGCTTAAAGATAAACGTTAGTCGATTAGATTTGGATATTGGATTTCCTAAATGAAGCTGAAGATTTGAAGCTCGAGTGATCGAAGGACAAAACTACGAGCACGAGAGACTTCAAAAATCCTAAATAATCCTGTACAACCACAAAAAAAAACACAAGCAAACGAAAATGGAAGAGGCACACCTCCTCACAACAAAAAACACTTATTCCTTACTACATTACTACTACTAGGATAAGCATGGGTTACCTCCCATGAAGCGCTTGTTTAGGGTCACTTAGCTTGACCCGTCCCCGAATTCATTGGTCCTTGGGAAAGGTTTAGAGATCCAGGACAACCATGGGTGTTATGTCCCCTCCAAAGTAGTGCTTAAGCCTATGACCGTTCACCTTAAAGTTTGGCCCAGAGTTTTGGGATAACTCGACGGTGCCATAAGGGTACACTTGGGCAATGGTGAACGGTCCGGACCAACAGGATTTTAACTTGCCCGAGAAAATCTTCAATCGAGAGTTAAAGAGGAGGACTCGATCACCAACGTTGAAAACGCGGTTTTTGATCTTGGAGTCATGGATCCTCTTTGTTTTATCTTTATAGATCAAAGAGTTCTCATAGGCTTGATCACAAAGTTCATTTAATTCATTGAGTTGAACTTTCTGGTGATCACCCGCGTTCAAAAGGTCAAAGTTTGCATGTTTCAAGGCCCAATAGGCTTTGTGCTCTAGCTCAATCGGTAGATGAAATGCCTTTCCGTACACGAGCTTGTAAGGAGTGCACCCGATGGGTGTTTTGTAAGCGGTACGGAAGGCCCATAGTGCGTCATCCAATTTATCCGACCAAGAGGAACGGTTTTTGCCTACGGCCCTTTCAAGAATTAGTTTCAAGCCACGATTGGAAACCTCAACTTGCCCACTTGTTTGTGGGTGATACGCGGTGGAGAGACGGTGAGTAACTCCGTATTTAAGCATGACCTTTGCAAACTGGTCATTGCAAAAATGGGTGCCGCGATCACTAATGATAGCACGAGGGGTACCAAATCGGGCGAAGAGAGATTTAACAAATTTACAAACAACTCGGGCATCATTGGTGGGAAGCGCTTTCGCTTCAACCCATTTTGACAAGTAATCGACGGACACGAGTATGTACTTGTTCCCTCGTGAAGACGGGAACGGCCCCATGAAATCGATGCCCCATACGTCAAAGATTTTACAAACTTGGATGGAATTTTGTGGCATTTCATCACGTTGCAAAATTTTTCCTTGACGTTGGCACAAGTCGCAATTTTTAACCAACTCGTGGGCATCTTTGTAAATAGTGGGCCAAAAGAAACCGGCATCAAAGAAAGGCCTAAGCATCATTCTATTCTGGGAAAATCACACGTATCGAGAAATTTCGGGGTCTCCAAGTTTTTCAGTAACTTTTTGAGGAGGGACACGAGCAATGCTCATTCAACAGATGTTCTTGCAATTTAAATCAATTTTTCTTGTTACTTATTATAACTCTTAAGTGTTGAAGCAAAATTTAGGCATGAGAATTAAAGCATCCGCGAAGCTAATGTCGAAATGCAAATCTTGAAATATTTGGATTAAAATTTATCACAATTGATTGCTGAGCCTTTTCGTGGATCTTTTGTCGTTAAGGTTTCTAGTCGATATGGACCGAATTGATGGTTTCGGGTTAGGCTTCGGAGCACTAATGGGAGCAACAACGGGCTCAAAATTTGGTACTTGAGGTTGAACTTGGACAACAGGAGGTTGGACGTCTTTGTGCTTCCGTTATTTAAGAGGGAGGCACCGTGTCTTTTGTTACCTCGGTTTCACGTTCACTGCTTTTGGAGGAGAAGAAGTTAGTTGTAGGGAATCGTGGGTCCTTGATAAGCACACCGCTTTTCTACGGGTGGTAATACCCATTCAAATCTTACATTCGGGTTATGTAATGGTGTACTGTAGGGGAGTTTGTCTGAACCTGAAAGTAGAAGCGGTATTGGAATTCACAATTTGGAAAAGCATGTCCGTTAAATTGGCTCATTTAGGTTTTTGCAAGTTTTGGAAATTTTTGATTTTTGCTAATTTTCTTCTATAACTGCATCATTAGCTTTGACGTAGTTTTGAAAATCATCCTTCGACACACCTTGTGTTTGCGGAGCCGAAGCTTGGTAAGGTGGAGCTTGGTGAACGGGGGTTGATTAATCGGAGGTCGATAAATTTAGCCTTGTCTCGGTTGTAAATTATTCCCTGTTTTGGTTGTATACGGTATTGGTTATTTCCTTGGTTTGTCTTGAACGGGTGGTAAAACAGGGAGGTCGAATCTTGATTTTGTCACACCAAAAGATTAGAGTATATTGGAAATCGAGGGCGTGGGACTTCATGGTATATCATGATTTAAGCAATACCAGGAGCGACCTCTATATGGGATGTTTAAAGATAATCGATCACTTGTTATTAGGAAATAAAAATTGTTTAAACATTTGCAGAAGCATAAAAATAAGTTATAACGATCATCGTTTTTAATTAGTTACAATGATCATTTATTAACTGGTAATAACTGCAATGAATGAGACTTCACATAGCATTTCGTTCTTATTACTGAGAAAAAAATGTTAAAGTGTCAACATTAAAGTTGGTGAGTTCATAGGGTTTGGTTAAGCAGAAATTTTTTATGTTTATGAACCAAGATTTTATCCTCATATGACAATATAAAAGATACAAAGTCATATTATATTGCCATTTACTATCGTCTAAGCTCATAGCGGATTACTGAGCGTTTAACATTATTCCAACAATAATGGAATGCCCGGCAGGTGTCAAACCCGGACACCCGTAATTGACTCAATGTAACTGTATTCGCTAGACTAATGGTTAGTTCACGTCGAACTGGGTACTTCAATCCCGATAGATATATCATAACATCACGCTTACATGTAATTAACGGGTTCACGATTACATCGGACAAATAACAACTTGGGTTAACTCGGGACTTAGACCAATCAGTAATGTATAATTGTACTTGTGTTCACATGTTTAAAATAAGCAATGTTCTCACCTCGAAAATAGTAGAGTAGGGGCTATGGAAACTCACCTTGTCAATTAGTCGCCTTGAATGGGGAAATTGGATCTATACACGTCAAATAGTGACTCGGTCAATCACCTAAGTAATTATAATAAATCTGAGTGTTCATTCTAAAACTTCAATATATGTAGTATCAATCTTTTTGTCCAATATAAAATTATCGCTTTATGTTCTCAATCGTTGATTAGACGTTGGCTCAAGGGAGATACACGCTACGCACATATAAGTTTTTATAACTTAATTTGTGAAGTTATGTGCTATAACTTATAATCACATGAGTCACATGTTAAAATAATACAATTTATGTTTAAAAAAAATATAACTATTATTTACCAATTATTGAGTTTATATATGGGTCAATGTCATAAAATACCTACGAAGTTTCAAAATTGTCCCGACTTCACCAACGAACTAAATTTCGTCCTACCTACACCAACGAACTTGCTGTTTATTATGTGACAAAATATGACCAATATGAACGAAACATTTTCACGTCATTTTTTTAAAATTTTTGTATTCCAAATCACCCTCAACCTTTTCTCATCCCATCACTCCGCAATTATTTTTCTTTAGGTCAATGTCATATATTACCTACAAAGTTTCAAATTGTCCCGACTTCCACAACGAACTATATTTTTGTACTATCTAGGGACCACGAATGAACACTCTTGCAGTGGTGTTATTGTTGTTGTGTGGAAAAAAAAAACAAGTTGCTCTGGTCTCATTATTATAGTTTTGCCTTTTTATTGGGTTTGTAAAAACATTGACCGATAATAATATAATTTCTCCGTCTCCGTTAAGTGTCAATTTGACATTTTCAAGTTCTTTTTTCTTCATCTTTGACTTTAATTATTTCTTTTTATGATATATGATACTTGATTTGAGTGCTGCCAAAGAAATATATGAATTGAATAGAGGTTTGAATGGAGTTTTCATTGGTTGTTATTTTTTGTTAAGTAATTATATAAACTCATACACAAATTTGTACAGTCAAAGTGTGGAAAAAAGACCTCATACTGCTATGGGACTCGTACATATGGGTCGGATGGAGTACATTTTTTTGTGATTTTCTTGGGTGAGTCAGTACCATTAATATTTGTAAGTTCGTTGCATCTACGGCATGACGAAAATTAGTTTGTTGTCAAGTCGGGACGATTTTTGTAAGGTTTTATAGGTATTTTATGGCTTTTACCTTATTTAATTTGATAAAAAATATTAAAAACTGGTCCAGCCGTGGATGGTAACTTGCCAGTATTAAGGCTGTTCATCAAAATTTTGATAATGGGTGTTAATTAGAACAATATTTTTGAAAGTTTGTTGGTTGCTTTGTTGGTTTTTTAATTTTTTTTCTATATGGTAACGTACGAACGCGAAATAAAAAAATTTAGTTAGTTGTGACAAGTTCGGGAAATTTTTGTGAAACTTTCAGTAGTTTGGTATTTTTTGGACATTGACCCTTTATATATATCTATATTTATCTTTCTTATTTTCCCTACTTAGTCTTCACATAAATCTCGGTCTCATAAGATCATTTTATATATTGCTAGTTATGTGGAGGAAACGTCTAAAAAATAATCAATTGTTTTGTTTTTTATGTTTAAAAATTATTTTCTTGTATTTATCTTATTCTTACGTTTCAAAGAGTTTACTTTTAAATCATATGGCTTTTTTAATCATGTTTTAACTCGATTAGAATCTTTAGTTTATTCTTTTGTGTCAACTGGATTATATAATACGGAAACAAGGTTTATTTTACTTTTAAAGTTCAGTTTTATCGTAATAATTCTATGCCATTAAAAGTAATAGACCATTTTAGTATGTGTCCATTTTAATATAGGTTGTGGAAATGCATTCTACTCTACAACATGAAGAATTATATATACTATAGTGAAGGTATACTATCTTATTTGCAAAAGGAGGAACAAAAAACAACGTTAAAAATGACATACCATTGTCTATACCTACTAGCTATGACACATCCGGTAACGAGCATGCATTGCAATTTTTATGTCATCCATGCTTTCCTTCTTTCATGTTGGCTACTAATTTTATGTTCCCAAGTTTTGATATTTTATGTAGCTTTAATAATTTGGTTGGGGGTTTATTTACCTAGTTGCTATTCTCATGACCCAAAGTATCAACAAATACGGAAATGCTTTGCCAGCGAAGTAGGACCACTTCGACAAGGGTGTCGGTACTTTGGTTCTTCATTCAAATCCAAGAAGGGTTTGGCTTAGGGGTCAAGTGCAATCCGCACCCAAGAAGGTTGGTTTGCGGTTTGGTCTGCCCAACATGGTTCGTCGGCATTGAGGTTTTTTTCCAAATGTGCCACCCCACCCCCCAAAGGGTCGTTCGATCGCATGGCAGCATGCCACGCTTGTACGTAGACTCCTCTTTAGGGCCACGACCTCATACCGTTCTGTCTTGGCACAGGCATAGCTGTAACTCTGATATAACCAAAAAGTGAGTGGCAGCTTTACCCCACTTTTTGTCCGCAACACTTTCGCAAATAGAAAGCAGCGTGCGACAGTTTTTTGCCGGCAGCAGCAGGCCTGACCGATGTGCATGCTAGCATGCATGGCGACGTGGCTCGAATGGTTCCAACAGGGATCGGGTGGTTTTGTGAGGGTTGGCTAACCAACGAGCAACCCTTCTGTTTGGTGCTTTGTTCCATCAAGGTTGTACGAAGCATGGACCATGGAAGAGGCGCAGGCCCTCGTCGCACATTACCTTAGGTTGGGTCGGCGTGTTTTTATGGTTTGGTCATGGTTCGCAACATAAAATATTTTATAATATGTCAACTCGTGAAGTCTTAGTTTTCTACTCGCCCCTTTTTTTATTAGTGCCATAGTGTTTTATAATCGCACTGACGCGCGAAAAAACTAGGAAGTGGTCAATATATGGTTTTTATGTCTTTCTAAAGTGGTCGTTATAGGTTCTGTTTGATTTCTAGTTTTTTAAGTCCATCGTTTAACGTATCAAACTTCATGCATAGCCTGAAAAATGTTGGGACATAGGTAAGTGTAAATGGACCATGAATGGGTGACACAAGTGTTGTGTGTTGTTACAATCCTGGCATGTGGGGGGAGGGGTGGGGGGGGGGGGGGGGGGTGGGGGGGGGGAAAAAAAAGTCGTATATGTTAAATAGAAGCTTTACATAGTATGACTTATGTAGAACCAGAGGGATCTACCCAGGGACATTCCATTAGATAGAATAGAAGTCCATAGGTATGATACAAAAAAGGAGTAAAAGTAAGAATGGGAATAATGCAGACTAAGACAGAGCTAACACTGGAACAAACCCAACAAGATGTTAGTGATGAAGTCTTGGTAAGCATTGAAGGGGTTGAGAAATTAAAAAAAATGTTAGGATAAAGGGTGTAAAGAAAGAAGCCCTCCATACACTTAGGCAGAAACCGGGTCAATACATATGTTGTCTGGTATTGAAGATAGACATCATGGACCCAGTGATGCAAAGCACAACCCTCCCTAGCCACTCAAGGTCTCTCAAAAGACACTTGTTTCATTTCTCACATAGATTAAACACATTTTATTGACTTTCTCACTCCGAGTTAGTTGGTATTGAAAAGGTGGCAGTCTGCTCGAGCCTCCGATTACTAAAATCAAAATGCACTATCGAGTCTAGAGCCAATAAGAGATCATCAACACATCTCATTAGGATACTACGCCAATATAATTTGTTATTCATACACTGTGAAAACAAGTAATATCTTAAGAGTCTTACACATTATCCTTGTGATTATTCCAGAACATCAAAGTGATACTTAAGTATTCACAATGACGATGGAAATCCTTTCAGAGAAACATCAAACAAGCTATGCGATAGGTGACTTGTGAGATTTTATATGGATCAAACTTGTGACACTGGATATCGATTCGATTAAGACTATGAATTGACATTTGACAAATTTTGAAATGCATAAAACTCTCGATGTGTTGCAAACCCACTTTAGCAAGTGACATATCAATTGATTTTCAAATCAATTTTTGATTCAATCGGTGAGACAGTAACTCATTGGTTCACTCATAATCTGGACTGGAAAGCTGAACATGATTTGACGATCAATCGGGAAGATAGTACTTACCGATCTTTACTCTTTACCGTCTTGTTTGCTTTGAGACGCTCCGTTTTCCAGGTAATGAGAACGGTCTCGTGCAGTTGCGTTACCCTGTCAAGGAGATTCTCTTACAATTTCGACTGATTCAAGGCAAGAGTATTTATATTGATTAACGGGGAACCAGGTTAGTACAATCGTATTCGACGAAGTAACAAAGTCACTTTGTCTTTATATGTTGTTTATCATCTAAACTGTTCACACACCGTCTGTGGCGGAAAGGAACACTGGGATGCGACTATGGCGTACCATTCATCGCAAGATACAAGATCACACACTTTATAATTTACAATCATAAAACTTGAGTTTACTTACATTTTACAAATTAAAACTTGACATATTACAATTATCAAAACCATCTCAACCCAGCACCCGTGGGTTACATCTTTTCTCTTCCAGTACCATTCACATACCTTTGATTTGACACACTTAAATGTTACTCGAAACGTCAACAATAATGTTGGTAGACTCGTAGGTTTGACCTTTAACCCAAATAGTTGTGCCAATATTTCAACAATGGGACAATAGTGGGGGGGGGGGGACCCCCTTATGACAGTGAATATATACACAACAATTCAAGACATCAGCATCCTACGCTAGTCAAATTCACCATATGTAACTTATCGCACCTAAGGGCTCCTTCCAGTGTGAGACTATTATTAGTGGCGGGATCCTCACACAAACTTGGGTAGGTTTACCCATCCGCTCTAATAATCACACAAATACTGGGTAGGCATACCCATCTAATCCAATAATCTCACAACACTGGGTAGGCGTACCTATCCGATCCAATAATCATGCATAATATTCACAAAACAATCATAAGCAACTATCTTATCCAAAAACAAAACCACATTTCAGATAATCAATTTCCAAAACATTTCAGACCACATTTTTGAGTATCATTTTCCCCCAACGGAAAAACAGTAAACAAAGTGGGGCAACGAAGATACTCACCATTCAATCAGCAATCAAAAAGCAACCCGCCACAATCTCATATAAGGACCAAAGTTACAAACAATTCTCTTGCAAGCTGGGTATGTGTGTTGTAACATACAATACCTTTTACCTTAAAAAACGACCCTAAACGACCAAAAACGCACATTACATCGCCATCATATATGCTTTGTTTTTTGTTGTTTGTTATTGTCATAAGTACCAGATTATTCTCTAAAGGACAAAAAACAAAGCTACAACGACAAAACAAGCAAGAGAACGGAAGAAGGTGAAGAAAAATTCATAGATCAAAGCCAAATCAAAAGTCTAAAGTTAACAAAAAGGTCTAACCCCGAAAAGTCAAAGTCGAAAGTTAAATGCGTAAATAATTTAATTGCCTAATGGGGCACCTGCTCCAATCTAATGCGCGGGTCAAACCCATTAGCAACTATTTCAAGACTAATAAGCTTAAAAGGGCCCATTGCCATTTGTATTTCATACCCGGCCCATAGCCCATAACCAAGCCAAACAAGTAATCCAAATGGCACAATTGACTTAACTGAATAATGACTAATTTGTTATGTCAGTTAGTCACAAGGACATCCATGCAATAAACTCAATACACCTGATGCGACCATTTATGCTTTCCTTTAAACTTTCACAACACTTTTATGGACGAGGAATGAAAGAAAAGTATATGAGTTGAGGGGCCTAACATGCCATTTCCCCAAACCCTTCACCCCTGTTACACCAAAACAGATATAAAATAGAACAACACATTTTCCCGCCTTTTTTCCCTATTCACGCTTCACTTACCTCTACTCCACCCTGCAACTAAACTACAAAACCATCACATCCCAACTTAACCCCACACCTCACATGGCTCATTGCCATGTAGGCAATCCCTCATAATCTAATTAGTCAAGGTATGAAGACAAACAATCAAGGTTCAAGATTGATAGGATTGGGCTCTAAGAAAGATCAAGGGCTTTGATCAACTTTGGCTATTCTACTCACACAACAAACACAAATGCTTGTTTCTGTCTCACAAAAGAAACACAGGAGGAAGAAGTCAAGAAAATGACATTAGCTAGCTTATTATATATAGGTTCTTTGTAAGCCCGAGGAGGCAAGTAGTTTTAACATAGTTTAGTTTTTATCAGCTTATATAGCGTAATTTTTAATATTGTAACCTGGTTTAAGAATTAATGAAATTTCAACTTTTAGCTTAAAATTTGTTTTCCTTCATATTGTGTTCTAAAGTTACTTAAAGTCTTTCATAAGTTCTCTCATAAGCTCTTTATTACACCTGTTATCATTAAGCCACTTAAACTGTTAAGTAATTTAAGAAACTCAAACAAAAATTCACCCTCAAATTACCACAGCTTATTTGGATGAAAAGCTAGCAAAGGAAGAGCTTTTAAGACCACACTAGCTTGTCTTTGACAAGCTAGAGCTTGTAGAAACTTTTATTCACCCTGTTTTGAGCAAGGGTTTGGTGAGTTTCCATTTTTCAATTTTCTAGCTTATTTACTGTTTTAGTGCTTATTCCTGCTCATTTACTGCTTTTATTTGCTTATTGTTGCTTAAATATGTTATTTAATGCTTAAGTGTGCCTATTTGTAGTTTAGAAATCATTTGTTGAAGTTTTGCTTATAACTGTCTTAAAATAGCTTATCGAATTGCATAACTTGTTCTGGCTTATTTGAGTGCTTAACTACTGTTGAAATTTGTTTTTTTTAAAATGCCTTATTCTACTTGTTTAAACATCTGGTCTTTTCAAAAAATTGGCTTTTAAATCAGTTTATTACAACGTTAAAATTGCAAATCAGTTTGTTAATGAGGGTGTTTGGTTAAATGTTTTATTTTTTTTTTTTTTTTTCCTATAGGTTAAAGTGGGTCAAACTGGTTGAATACCCTTTGGTGACTTTTGTTAAACTTTAAATCTTCATTTTAACTAGTTAGTTTGCATTTTTAGTTTAAAAAAATCTCATTATCCATCTTTTTAATAAGAGTAGTTGAATCTGTAAGAATTATGGCCATAAATCATGTTCTTATTGTTTAATCTTGAAATATTTGTGTTAGTGTAGTGTTTTATGTTTGTGCAGGTGTTAAAAACAAGTTAGAAACATTATTTATTAGGTCTGCAAGTTTGGGTCATAATCTGTCAAAAATTACACTAAGTGTCCTTTTGTTCAAAAACAGCTTTTTCAAATGCTAAGTGTTGCTTATCTATTATTTCAAAATGATTTTTGTTTGCTGATATAAGCTCTTTGAAGTACAGGTTTAATCTGTTTGTGGGTCATAAGCCCATAAGGATATGTTTTAACACTTATTTTTAAACTCAAAAGTCCCCCTTTTGCTGTTTGAATGATGTTTTTGGCTTAAGTGCTTATTTGGCCTCTAAGTGCTTTTCTGGCTGTTTTACTTGCTTATTTTTGTTTAAATCTTGCTTATTAGGTGTAGTAGATCATCTGCTTTTTCTTATCTTTGTTTTTCATTTGCTCACTCTTGCTTAAAAAGGCTTAACAGTGTTAACATTTAGGACTTAGTGTGAAAAGTTAAAACTGCCACTTTAGTGTGCTTATTTCTCAGCTTATTTCTCAATTTTTCAAAAGGTCACTTTTTAAAAGTTTAATATAATTGCTTATTTAACAAGTGTTCAAAAAGAAAAATAAAAAAATAAAAAAGGGGTTTTATAAAAAGGAGGCCACAAGGTTCGACCCTGTGACCTCCCTTTACACACCTACTCGTCCCAAAGCACACACACACTAACCACTAGACCAGACCAGGCCCATCTGTTAGCCTACCAAACAATTAACTTTTTGACCTCATTTTCATTCCAATTTTCATTTAAAAGCCGTAGCTTATCACGGCTTATTTGGGGCTTATTTGTTTAGCTGTGTGAGTGATTTTATTTTTCCTGTATTCCTCATTTCATTTAGGACTTTTTAGCAATTTTTTAGAATTTTCCAACTTTATTTGTTACTTTTTATTAATTTTCGTAGATTAAAAAATTAAAAAGTCTATAAAAAATAGAAAAAGTTTTCAGAAAATTACAAAAAAATAGTTTTTAGTTTTAGAATAAATATTTTTAGGTTTACAAGTTTTAAAATCATTTTTATCACTTTTAGATTTTTAATTTCATTTTTAGTTTTTTAAATTAAGTTTAGAAAATAGATTTTCATTATAAAAAGTAGTAAAAAATAGTTTTCTTGGTTTTTATAATATTTAAGACTTTTCTAAAGTAGAAAATCATTTTTTAGAATTTTTAGGGATTAATTTGTTATTTTCTAGGTTTTTAAATAGATTAAATAGGTTTTTAATTCATAAAAAAATTATAAAAAAGTCAAAAAAATATATTTCCTTTTTAATTTTTTTTTGTCATTTTAGAGGTTTAGAAACCAAATTTGCATTTTTAGGATTAATATTTGCCTTAGTTAGTTTTTAGAATCCCCGGTTTTCGCTTTTAGTTTAAAATTGTGTTGCTTAAATTGTTTTTAGTGTAAATTGCCTTAATTTTCCCGGAGAATAAAAAAACCAATCAAAATCTTTGTCATTCAAACATCAAATATCAAACCGACTCTCGACTCATCAAACCGTTTTAATATATATATTATTTATATATTAAAAGGTTGGTTTCAAAATTATCAATTTTTGGCGCCGCTGCCGGGGACGAGTGTAAGCGTTTGTCGTTCTGAAGTTTGACAATTAGTGCTTTGAAGATCCTTCCTTGTGAAGTTATTTTTGTTATTAAAAATATAAAAATACAAAAATATTTTTTATTTTCTTTTTACTATATATATAAAAAAACAAGAAAAACCAAAAACATAAAAATATTATCCATAATTATCAATAAAAATCATCATCAATATAATACTTTCAACTGAACTATTATCATTAATAAGTTCCCGAACCAAAGATTCAAAAACTTACATTTTGTGTCACTTGCGAGGTACGGTTCACCTTTGAAAGATAAACAAACTCAAAGAGGGGTATAAGGAGGGTCGTTCCAACGAACTACGACCCTAAAGGAGAAGGTTTTTAATAGCTTCGCGCTTTCCTACTCCTCCGCTCCTTTGTACGTTTTTCTTTTAGAGAGCTACCGTGAAGCTTGTTGATTATTAGGTTTAAGTTGTCTTATCTCATTGTCCGTTATTAAAATAAATCTTTGTGAATCAATTGTTGAAAAACCAAAAAAAAATTAATTAGTATAATTTCTCTTTTTAAATTTCTTTTTAGTGCATGAGCACTCGATCTTCGACTAGGAATCTCTTTCCACCTCTCGAAGATCCCGAACGTACAATTCGAAGAAGAACTCGCGTTGATCCTAATCTTTTGAACAATTTTGAAGAAATCAATATGGCCGCTAACGGAAACGGTGATGACGGACCACCTCCCGCGGGAGCCGGTTTACTCGTTCCCGACCTCCGTACTATGGAGGAGTTGTGCCAACCGTCTTTGAATGGTCGGGGTGGACCAATTGCCCCGATTGCAATTCAAGCAACGAATTTTAGACTAATGAATGACTTGGATTCAACAAGTTCAAAAAATTCGTTTGTCCATTTTCGTGGACGGGGTGGGAGGATGCCAACACGCATCTGACAAATTTTTGAATGTCACCAATGTATGTAAGTAAATGGGGTCTCCGATTGCGCCCTTACGTCTGTATCTTTCCTTACTCCTTTATGCCCAACATTGTGCCGACGAATGTTTGATCGTTTGCCAAGTAATTCTATCACCACATTTGCACCAAAATGCCAAAAATCTTTCTCGAAAAAAATACTTCACCACCTCTATGGTGGCACCAATGTTGTAGATAAATGATATCACGAATTTCCATCAAAAACCCGATGAGTCATTATTCGAAGCATGGGAACGTCATAAGCTTTCGATTGATCGATGTCCTAACCACAACATGTTACCTGTGACTCAAATAGATACTTTCTATAACGGGTTAACATTGAGGCATCGTGACACCATCAATGTGATGCCGGGAGGTACCTTTATGAAAAGAAAGCCTGACCGAAGAGTAGCTATGATCTCATAGAGGATTATGACCGCCCATCACAATGATTAGGATCTTTCGTCAACAGAATGAGTCATCCAGTTTCTAACCACTTTTCTAATCCGGAAATAGAGCCTTCAGCTTGAAATGGCGTAAATCAACAAGATATTTAATGAAAAGCTTCAAACGAACAACAAGTTATTTTCGTACACCGAGTTGCGAGAACATGTGGTGTCCTCATTCAAAACCTAAATGGAAGCCAAAAGATGCCATTTTGAACAAATATGCAAACCAACATATTCATTGACCATTTTTATCTTGGCTTTAAGAATATGTTTGGTCAATCATGAAAATGAATACGCTTCTCCTCGGGTTCGGGACACTACTTCCGAGTAACACCGGGTAAAACCCGAGGGAAGATTTGAAAGGTTTATCACTAGCCGAAGTGGGTGTTGCTTATTAAGGACCATGATTCCTATCACTTCCTTCTTTCCTCCTAAAGTAGTGGATGGAAGTGAAACGATTGGGGACAAAGGACACGGTGCCTCCTACTAATAACGGAAGTTCCGAAGACGTCTAACCTCTGGTTGTCCAAGTTGAAAATCATGTACTTAATATCAGAGGGCGTTGTTGATTACTGTTAGTGCTTTTTTTTTTCCCGATGACCTAACCAAAACCGTCGATTCCGTATCCTTCGAGACGTAATAATGGAAGGCGTCGTGAAAAAGCTAACGACCAAATTGAGAAATTCTATGAAATCTTCATAGATTTGAGTTTCAAAATTAGCCTCACGGATGCTTTGATTCTTATGCCAAAATTTTCCTCGACTCTTAAAGCTTTAATTGGAAACAAAGAAAAATGAAGTAAAATGGCTCTTAAAGCTTTAATTGGAAACAAAGAAAAATTAAGTGAAATGGCTAGAACGCCTTTAAATGAGCATTGTTCAGTGGTTATCCTCAACAAGTTACCCGAAAAACTTGGAAACCCCGGCAAATTTCTCATCCCATGTGATTTTCCCAGAATGGATGAGTGCTTAGCCTTGGCCGATCTTGGCGCTAGCATAAATCTCATGCCATTATCCGTGTGGAAAAAACTTTCTCTTCCGGAACTCACTCCTACTTGCATGACTCTCGAACTTGCGGACCGTTCGATCTCCCAACCGATCGGTATCGCCGAAGATGTCTACGTAAAAGTAGGAAAGTTCCAATTCCTGGCCGACTTTGTAGTCGTAGACTTTGAAGCCGATCCTCGAGTTCCCTTAATTCTCGGGAGATCCTTCTTAAAGACCGGATGTGCTTTGATTGATGTTTACGAAGGAGAATTAACTCTTCGTGTTGGAAAAGAAGCCGTAACATTCAATCTTGATCAAACTTTGAGATACTCCTCTAATTATGATGATAATTCGGTTAACCGAATCGACGTCATTGGTATGGCTTGTGAGGAGTAATCTCAAGAAGTTCTCGATTTCTCCAATGTGATCGCAAGTGGCAATACCACTCCTTATTATGACCTGATTGTTTCTACCTCTTCTCCGACCCTCACTCCCTTCGGGGATAGTGATTTTCTTCTCGAGGAAGTCGATGCTTTCCTCGCTCTTGAAGATGATCCAACTTCACCGGAAGTTGATCACTCTTATTATGACTCGGAGGGGGACATTCTTCTTCTTTAACCATTTCTCAATGATGATCCATCATTACCCCCTCCCACTCAAGTAAATTATTTGCCTGAAATTCGAAAAGAACTTAAAGTTTGTAAAGCTAAAAATGATAAATCTTCAATTGATGAACCTCCCGAGGTCGAACTCAAGGACTTACCTCCTCATCTTGAGTACGCATTTTTGGAGGGTGACGACAAGTTGCCCGTCATAATTGCTAAAGACTTGAGTATCGAGGAAAAAGCCGCTCTCATAAAGGTTTTGAAGTCACACAAGCGAGCCATCACTTGGAAACTCTCCGACATTAAGGGTATTAACCCAGACGTACAAGCTTGTATATGGAAAGGCATGTCATCTACCGATTGAGTTGGAGCACAAAGCTTATTGGGCCCTTAAGCATACAAACTTTGATATCAAAACCGCGGGTGATCACAGAAAAGTTCAGCTCAACGAACTTAATGAACTTCGTGATCATGCTTATGAAAATTCTTTGATTTACAAGGAGAAAACAAAGAGAATTCATGACTCCAAGATCAAAAATCGCGTTTTCAACGTCGGTGATCGAGTCCTCCTCTTTAACTCTAGATTAAAGATTTTCTCAGGCAAGCTTAAGACCCGCTGGAGTGGACCATTCACTGTAACCCAAGTTTTTCCATATGGCACTGTCGAGTTATCCCAAAACTCCGGGCCAAATTTCAAAGTGAATGGTCATCGTTTGAAACACTACTTTGGAGGGGACATACCAACCGAGGTTGTCCCGGATCTCCAGACGTTCCCCATGGACCAATAAATTCGGGGGACGGGTCAAGCATAGCGACCTTAAACAAGCGCTTCGTGGGAGGCACCCCATGCTTATCAGTATCAGTAGTAGTAATGAATAAGTGTTTTTGTGTGAGGAGGCTTACATCTTCCATTACCCGTGTTTTGTCCATGTTTTGTGTGCTTTGTGTTGTATGTCCAGGATTTCCCGGATTGTGAAGACTCTCGTGCTCGCAGTATCCACAAGAGTTTCACATCCTCAGCTTCATTTTGGGAATCCAGTATCCAAATCTAATCGACTAACGTTTTATCTTTTGGCACACTTCATAAACGGCCTTAGATTTACGTAGGTACCCCTTTTAAAACATCGAGGACGATGTTTAGTTCTAGTATGGGGGGATCTTCGATTTGATTTTTGCCTGCAGTCGTTGTTATCACGCAATCCCGTTTTACCACCAAATTTTTGCAAAAATACCAAAAAAAAATTGAAAAATTTTAAAAAAATTTTCAAAAATAAAATAAGTGTTTTGTCACAGTTTTGACTTTCCTAATGGGTAGAATGAGAATAATTTTTGACTCGATCGGGCGTGTTGAGCCCTAGCTTGTTCCTTAACTTTTAGACTAAGCGTTCGCGAATATTCGCGAAGAACGAAAAATGATAGTGTTAAGTATGAGTTGGATGCTAAACAAGGATTATTTGAAAATCTTAAGAGCTCATGTGTGTAATTTGTGGCTTTTTCTCTTATAAGCTCTTAACCTGATTAATATACGTGCTATTCTTGGAGATTAAACTTAAATCAATAATTTTATGTAATATATAGCAAAAAATTTAGCCTTAGTTCAAATTTGTACTTGAATTTTTCAAAAAGAAGTCTTTTATATATCATTTAAAAAAAGAAATAAATAAATAAAAATGATGAAAAATGATGAAAAATGGAAAAAATATAATAAATATAAACTGTGGGCTGATAAAAGTTTGTTGTATCTTACCGGCTCACAACCGATGTTACAGCCTTCTAAAAAAGCCCATAGTAAGAATAAAAATCCGAGACTGATAAAAGTTTGCTGCATCTTGCCGGCTCACAACCGATGTTGCAGCCTTCTAAAAGGTCGAAGGTTATAATTACATAAATGTTATGTTTAAGTTTGAATTAATAAATAGATCTCTTTTTGTTAAATTCAAATATGCTTTTGAACTTTGACTATTTCATTTTAAGTTTTGAAATAAGCTATGTTTACACGGGAAACTTGAGAATTTTTGAAACCTAGGATCCGTGAGTTCCGATACTAGTCTCTGTGGGGTGTCAAAAGCCTGGTCACTTAACCGCAAGGTTGGGATGTGCCGAGACGAAAGTCGCTACATGGGATGATCTCGCCTTCAAACTCATTATTCTCGGGTGGAACGTGAAACATAGAATTTTGCAAAATATTGATCCATGGTTGAAATTCGAAATGGCACATACACCTAAGATATAATAATTGTCGGGAGTGAAAAGTTTACAAGTTGCAAATATGAGTAGTGTTAGCATCTTAACTCATGATTAACGGTGATTTCGTTTTAAGCTTGGTTTAGATAGGTTGGAGTCACTCAGCCACCTTTGGCTGAGTGCATTTAGCTCATTTGAGCTTGTTTTTCTAAAAGTTGTAAGAAAAAAGTGT
>BQNB010050270.1:11357-41589 GCA_026074375.1 Tanacetum coccineum | reverse complement strand
TCATGGCACTCCCTTTGACACTTACAATTTTTGGAAGTATTGTTACTGCTTGTGATCCAACAGTACTTTCTTTCTTAACCTAGATAGATTTCATAATTTTCTTGGGTCTTTGTGGTCTGTGAGAAGTCCTTGTGGTAGAAGACCTTGTTGATGGTGAAAAGATGTTTCACTATTTTCTGAGTTCACAACAGTTTTCTTTTGAATTTCTGAAAAGTTTAAATCAGTCTCTTCATCATCACTATCAACCCAATCTTCAATAATGACTTTATTTCTATCAATCTCTGGTTGACTAGATTTTGTATTCTCTTGATTAACGACCTTATTCCTAATAGCTAGTTCATCTATCCCTGTAAAAGAGACATTTGCCCTAGGTGGTATGATAGTACCTGTAGGTGGAGGTACTGCATGGAATCCTTTTGCCTTTTGAAAGTTTAGATACAAAGATTCATTTTGAAGTACAGCAGTATTTGTCCATTTTTCAAGTTTTACCTTGAAATCATCTCTTTCTTTTAAGACTTGATCTAGTTCCTTTTGTTTTTCTTCTAGTTTCAAATCCCTCATTTTTAAGTCATATTCCATCTGTTCATACTTATCACCCCATGCATATTCATTCTTTTCATGTGTTTTAAGTATGACTTCTAATGACTCTAAGCTCATTTGATATCCTAGAATTTCAGACCTAGCCTTTTGAAAATTGTCTCTTTCAGTTTGATAGTTTTCAAGCAACTGTTTATAAGATTTACTACATTTGGAACAGTAAGGTACCTCTGAGTTTGTAGCCATCAAGGCTAGAGACACTGGTGTATCATCAGCTTTGTTGCTCCAGTCAAAATCACCAAGTCCATCTTGTCCAAAGTGCACAGGTTCTGCATCAATCTCCATGCTCCAATCATCTTCTTCAAGTTCAGTCAGTGCCATCATAGCAAATGTCACTGGTTCAGCATCAAATTCCTTGGTCCAGTCAATTTCTTCATTGTTGTCTGTTGCCACCAAGGCTTTTGAGTTTGAATCTTCAATAGCCACAATCTTCTTTTCCTTACGACCATTTGCTCTGTTTTCCTGATATTTAGCAAATCTGCACTCCCTAGCAAAATGACCCAACTTTTGACAATTAAAGCATTCAATCTTTGACTTGTCAAAAGTGATCCCATTCTTTGGCTTGAGGTCAATGGGTCTTCCTGTTTTTCTCATAAACTTCCTTATCCTTGCAGTTATCATAGCCACCTGCCATCGAATGTCAATTTCTTCCATAGCATCCTCATCAATTTGCAGCAGGTCTTCATCATCATGAGTTGTAGGCATAGATGCTTGTTGAGCAAAGAAAGAACATATGATTTCATCTGAGTGGGAAGCACAGTTAGGAGCAGTTTGCACCTTGCTTGAGGCAGCCTGAGTATATCCTTTTGGGATATTTTCTGGGTCAGCAGTACTTTGTTTCAAAGTACTGCCTTTGATTTCAGTGGACAGAAAAGCAATATTTTGTGAGCTTGAATTTGAAACACCCTTCAATTCATGCTCATACACCTTCAAGTTGTTGTAGAGATCATCAAACTCCAATTCATCCAATCCAGGTTGTCCCCGAATCATTGTAGCAACTACATGCCACACAGATGGTAGGCTTCTTAGAAACTTCAAATTCGCATCTTCATGGGACACTTTAGCATCATATAATTCAAGCATACTAAGAATGTTCTGAAACCTTTCGTATGCTGAATCTAGCTCTTCTCTAGATCCGATAGTAAACGTCTCGAATTGTTGTTTCAAAAGATTCTTTTGCATCTTCTTTGATGCTTCATTTCCTCCAAATCTTGCTTTTATGGCTGACCATAAAGTTTTTGCATCTTCAGCATCATGAAAACTGAGAAGATGTCTATCAGGTATTGCAGAAAGCAATATGTTAAGAGCTTTCTCATTGTTTCTTCTTGCGTTGGCAGCAAGTGAAGTTTTTGGTGCTGACGAGGATGCAGGATCAGTTGTGGCTTGGTCTCCATTGGTGATTATATCCCATAGTATATGATCAGTGATGGCAATATACTGTCGCATCTTCATGGACCATAGGTCATATTCACCCTTTTTAATCATTGGGATTCTTAGTGCAGTGACTGATAAGGTGGGAGGGATAGGATCAGCTTTAGACATCTTTTAGAGTTTAGAACGATTTCGAATAATTTAAAGTTCTTCTAGATCAGAGTCTCTCCACAAGCTCTGATACCACTTGTAGGATCGATATACCTTAGTATAATAAACCTTTAGCCTGTAAAGGATGTTACTTCCTTGAATAAATCCAAGTCGATAACAATGAAACACTGACGTAATACAATTAACTATGCGAAAACTAGTTAACAGTATCAAGAAGAACACACAATGATTTAACAAACGATTTGTATTATCACACGTTGAATCTGCCTAAGATCGCAGATTCCTAATACAATACTTATCTCTAATACTTCTAACTAATGCTTTTTGTTGTTTTTGTTGTTCGTGTGTATACTGTGTGTCATTCTAATGCCTTCCTAGAGATCCTTTTATAAACATAAGGATAACTCTAGTAGGTGTACAGTCCTTGTATGACACAAATACTAATTAATACTAATCACTAATTTAACTGTTACATGATAACTACTACTGTAACCGTTAATCTTTTAAAGTTCCTTTAACAACGGCAGTACTTTGACTTTCTCATCTTTAAGCAGGCAGTACTTTGACCTTCAGACTTAGCAGTACTTTGACCTTCTGACTTGTATTTCCCAACAATAATGTGCCCGTGTATATGTTCAACCCGCAACATCCAAATTGTTCCGACATGGTATACATTCGTCGTTTTGGTACCTCCGAAACTAGTGAGCGCTACTCACCCGAATGGGGATGTCAATCCCAAATAGATCTATTCATAACATTCGCGCTTACAATCCAATAATTAACAGTTCATGATTCATGTGCATAGCGGGTTATAGCTACTTAGGTAAACTCGTAATTTGTATAAAAGTGTATTTGCGTCCAGTTGTAAAACAATGCATGTTTCTCACCCCAAAGTTATAAATCATTATAATCGTATAAAAGTGAGGCTATGAACTCACCTCAATGAATGTATTTGATATATAAATCAAATATGAAAATCGCCACGTATAGTCCGAATGCAACTTAATTAAATATAGGTCGTATGAGTACAATGTACTTTGAATAACTAACACCACATATAATTCTATATAGTTACATCACCACCTAAACATGTTTGTTTAATTTATAAAATTAAGCAATATAAATTTGTACTTTGAAAATAATGTCCATGTAGTTGTATTTGTAAAAATAGTATACTTGTCCAACAATTTATTAATTACTAAAAATACTTGATTTATTATTTACATAATTACATTATAAAAATAATTTAATTGTATGATAAAATAATATTTATAAAGTTAAAAATATGTATAAATATTATATAAGTGATACCACATTGTTTTGTAAAGTTTTTATTAAAAACGAACCAACACTATTCATGTCAGGAAAATAGTGCACAAGAGGTATATAATTTTCATAAATTCATAACTTTCGTGTTTTAACTCCGTTTTATACGTTCTTTATGCCCACGGCTTCGTATTAAGAAAGTCTATCAAAACATTACATTTATAATATTTTAGCTACTGATGAACAGTAACTTTTGCTGTTTCTGTAAAATTATATAAAACTACTTTTATGTAATTAATTGTTGTGACCTCGTAAAAATCGTAACTCATTCGTTTTAATCCCGTTTCTAGTGTTCTTTATATGTATGGAATCGTATTTGAGAAATCTAGCAAAATATTATACTTATAATATTTATATAAACTGTTATGAACAGTAACAGTGGGTTAAAATTTATAAAAACACTTTTTATAAATTTATTTATTAAAATCGTATAAAATTCATATCTTCTCCATTTTAATTCCGTTTTTAGTGATCCTTATATGCACGTCTTTGTAATTAAAAGTTCTATCCAAGTAAAATATTATTCAAAAACTTACTGTTAAGAACAGTAACATGTTTTTATAAAAATATTTTTTATCGTAAACTTGTAAATTCTATAACTCCTTCGTTATAACTCGAATTTTCGAGTTCTCTATATATTTGGAATCGTCATGAAATGTACTATTTTAATAAAATATAAAGTAACTATTATATTTTTCAAATTAAAAAAGTAGGTTTAACTTAAGTGTTTGTAAAATTGTTTATATAAGTTTCTAACTTAAATAATTTGCTACAAGTCCTCTAATTTATGTAATTACACATCTTGTATATAAATTAAGTCTTTGAGTTTATGTCTATTATATATAGTCCAAAGTGTCCAAGAAAAATGTCCATCATGTTTATTTATTTATATACACTTTATAAATAAATAGTTAACCATAACTTAACAAATAATTATATAAATTATCCATTGCTTGTAAATCTTTACATAAAACATGTCATTATGTGTTAAACATCATATTTACCATGAACAAGTATTTCTTGAGTTTATATAAACTTGCAATATTTTATAAACATGTAAAAAATATAACTAGGTGATGATTAACCATATAACAATTATATAAATTATGAAATGAATACTTTGAAGAGATTAGGGTTTATAGAAGACTTTAATATGATGAGTGAAGATGATACAAACAATCAAACCCCAAGTATTGACCTTAAATACTTGATATAAAACCCTAACTTTCACATAAAAATCCTAAATCTTTCACTTGTATAAATCCTTTATAATCACCCACCCAAGCTTCCAATACCCTTTGCAACACCTTAGATATGCCTAATATTAACCCTTGTATACTTTTAATACTTGAAAAATCAAAACTATGAATTTATTTAGGGGTGTAGTTTGAGCCGTGGGCTATGAGGCACAAGGGGGAGTGTTTTGTAAGTTTTTGCTAAATAAATGAAGTGTGTGAGTGTTCTTGGAATATGAGGCTTTATTTGGGCTAAATATCTAGTCAAAACCATTTATAAAATCCATGGTATTATTATGGTTTGGTGATCGGTTGTAAGGGATCCCATTGGGGGGAGGGGATGAAGCTTGTATGAATTAGCATGGTTCATAAGTCCTTTGTGTAAGAGGGTTGCTAGTTCTTGTAAGTGGGTTGCTTGTAAATTATATCAACACATGCTAGTTGCAAAAGTCAAAAATATCTTTGTGTTTTCTATTACTAGAACCGGATATGTATATGCATTAGATAATAATATATAAAAATTTAAGTATTCGGTATAATTGTGGGTATTTGATTGAGCATGGATAGGTATTGGTGCTTCCGTGTATGCCTAAATGTATTTTATTGCGAAACGTAAACGTTTTGTGTAACCAATAAAAATATAAAAAGTTGATTATTACTTTCGTAAAAATAATATAAAGCTTGCTTGACGTAAACCTTTATTTGTTTGGTGCCCATTTACGTTGATTGTTGATTTTTAGTTTACGCGATTTAACTAAACGATGAAAATTAAAAGCAAACGCGTAGAACCCTAAAAATAAATAATGACAAGATTGAAGTCGTAAAATTACCTGAAATAAGGGATTGTTACACTAAGCACACGTCGGTTGGTTTATCATATGCCAACGTCCTTGGAGGACACCAAAAGCTCTTTCAATATCTTTTCGAGCACCTTCTTGTCGCCGTTTGAATAGGACATTATTCTCGTCTCGTGCAACCCTATATGATTTTACAAAAGTTGTCCACTATGGGTAAATCCCGTCAGATAGGTAATACCCCTTTTCAAACCCAACTCCATTTACTTCAAATGGAGCTATAGGGGCGACACCATTAAGATGGTTGTCGAATAACGAAGAATTATTTAAAACAGTTAGATCGTTATTCGCACCCGCTACCCCAAAATCCAAATCCATAAATCGTATGACGCAACGACTTCAGGCATTAAAGTTGGGTATTTTTGTCACGTCACCAAAATTGCTCGTGTCATGCTTTCGGACAATTGACCAATTTCCAGTGCATACAATCAATGCTTCCAAGCATTCCCAAAAACCCATGAACCGCTTTATGTGTGGTGTACAACTTTTTAATGTCATTGAAGTCATGTTTTCTTAAAAATTCAGGCATAAAAAATTGAATAACGCACTTAGTAAAATGATCTAGACAATCGTGTGAGGTATGTTCATCAATGTGTAAATACTCATCTAATGCATTAGGTGTTGTGCCGTATGCCAATTGGCGTATGCAGGATGTGCATTTCATAATAACACTAAAACTCATTTTAGCCATAGCATCGAGATGCAAAACAAAGAATTTAAAATGCTCGGGAAAAGGATGAATAATTTAAATATAAGAATCAATAATTTCGACTATTTTTTAAAATAGTTTGCGCCTCATACGATATTGATGTGTCGTTGTGTGGTATTATTTTTATGATTTCAAGTTTTAAATTTATATTTTGCCGACTTAACCAAAAACAACACTTTAATGGGCAGTGTACCCTATCGGTGGTAGTTTCGTGGTAAGTAGGGTGTCGATCACTAAGAGCGAGAGCGTTAACGTCTAATCTATCAATATTTTTGTTATCTAAGTTAAACCTAAAACTAATGCAAAAGGGGGGGTTTACCTAACTATGTTTAAATCCTAAATCTAACGGATAAGGGGGTTTTCAGCCTAAGAGACTTTCACGGATTTTATGGTGACTAAAATCAACTTAAGACACTAAAACACACACAAGCAAATTAACGGAAGATAAAAGAGCGGTCTAGCCAAATATAAGAAAATTGTATTAACCATTATTAATCCAATCAGAACGTGGTTTGTTTATTTAGTGCAATGATTACTTATCTCGAGGCGGCATATCATTCTTAAGATTAAGGCGGTACTTCTTCCTTAAACCTAGACATGTAGAATTCTGTCATAATTAAACGCATCCGCATAAGTATCCTTATTTGCTGATTATAATCTATCTTAGGGATTAAAGCAATGGTGATCTTATTAAACCCTAGCTCATGGAGACTTTACCCACTTACTGCTTAATGGCAATTCATACACTAGTAGTCCACTAACCAAGTCTTTACCAATTAATCGAGAACGTAATCGTTGATCCTAAGGTCACCTGTTGGTCCAACTAAGCTCACAATCTAAGGGAAAAGATAGGTCGTTATTTGTGATCCTATTGGTCTAGATGTATAAATCACTATATGGAGAGTTATCCCGGCATCTAGATTACTTGGTCCGTATCACTATATCTAGTTGAATGATAGGTCGCATACAAAAGCACATAAACAAGTATAAATTGATAAACATAAACAAGCAATCAACGATAAATTAAGCAATCGAGATAAACAAACCAAACATTTAGATCTTCATAATAATGGCTAATACCCGAAGGTATTAGCCTTCAAACGTCATAATCAATACAAGAGTAACAATTTAGCCAAGGTAAACTAACCGAGTTAACGAATGATACCAAAAACTGAACGATTACAAGAGTATAAGAGATTACAAGTTGCTTCCTATTGAATTAATCACGTTGCAATACCTTTTCTGCTCTTCTTCTCCTCTGAAAATCGACTTTTGTGGTGTAGGTATCAAAAATATGATTTAGCACACTTAAAACTCGTTTTTGAGTTTTCTATTTATAAGGTCTGGAAAAAGGTCGATACGACGTATCAAAAGTCTTTGATACGGCGTATTGGGAATTTCTTGGAGTAGGAACCACGTTTTATATCTTCCAGAATATTTTATTTCCATATGGATTGAATACGGCGTATTGGTCTTTCCCGGATACGGCGTATTGGATCTTGTTTCCTTCGTGGTCTTTGGTGAAATGTAGGCACAGATACGCCGTATCTTCCTTGATGGATACGACGTATTGGTTGTCAGAACACTAATCTTCAAATATCTTCGTTTAAGCTCCAGAATGCGTGCCTTTTAGTTAAATTTCACCAAGTACTCTATAATTACTGCAATTCTCAAATACAAATGATTAAGTAACAATTCTTTGCAATAATTATACAAAATGAGTTATTTACATGGGATAAATGATGCTATAAAAGTGATGTTATTTGATGTCATCAAATATCCCCCCACTTGAATCCTACTTATCCTCAAGTAGCATTTAGAAGTTTATGAAAATGTATCCCTAAAGATTTTTCTGGTTAAGAATTTATTTGATCTATTACAAGTACACAACCAAACACTTCACGAAATAAGAAGATGAAAACACTCAAATCACTCAACTAATCTATGTGGTAATATGTAACTAATTCGCTCAATTGCTCGATCGTGACGAGTATTCTATCATAGGCTCGGTAAGGATTCACATCTCCACCACTAGAGCGAAGGAGTAACAAGTTTATAGAGGTAAAATGGGTTTTTATTATAAGGATTAGGGTTGATCATTCTACAATCTTTCACCAAAAGTACCACACCAACAAGGCAGGTGAAGCACACATACATGGCCGTAACGACGGAATAGACATGTGTGTTCGATCACATCCTCATTCGAGTTTAACCAAGGGCTAGAATGAAGAATGATATAGGGTAGGAATCTTCTAACTTTCACCAATAGTAATAATCAACAAGGCAGCTGAGACATGCATACATGGCTGTAACAACGGAATAGACATGCATGCTCGTACACATCCTCATTCGCGTAAAACCCATGGTTAATGATTAAGAAAGGGAATTAAATTGTTGTTAAACAAAAATTACGAAACAAATAGACTAGGTGCAAGATATAAGTTGCTAGACACTTTTTCCTGACCGTTACCATGATTAAGACAAAACTAGTTTACAAACGTCTTGATCATAGATAAAAAACAACAACCTAAGTTGGCCTTCCCGTAACGGTCAACTTCCCAATCATCCCATACTTTACATACTTTTACAAGACAAGTGGCGATATCCACCACTTTATATAAAACTTTACATCGTTGACTTATAAGACGTATCAACGAATAATCGATCATTCATATAATTCCTTCGGTCTAAGCTTTTGCGAAAAGATTATCTTCAAACATTCCTCCTCTTTTTTTGTCGCGATTTTCTAATTTTTTTGAACTTTTTTCACTATACTATACTACAAAACTCGGTGTAATTTCACTATCTTCACGATCATAATAGCTTCGGATAATTCCTTCGATAATTCTTCATTCTTCGGACGTACCAATAATTGTGTTGGTAGTAAAAATACATGAGTTTTGACTACTTTATACATTCCCATTTGCAATGTGCAAATTTCTACCCAACCGTACCAAAGATAGAAAATTGACACAAGACTCGAGAAATACATACTTTACACTTTAAGAAACTAGCAACTGATAAATGGACTTAATCTAACAGGGTAGGCTAAGGTGTAAAGGTGTAACGAAACAAACAGTTGGTATTATTCCTAAAGGATTGACTCTACAGGTTTTTCTAGGGGTATCTTGCTCTTAAGATGAGAGTAAACAAAAAGTTTATACGGGGATTTAACTAACCAATGTAGTTAGTTAATAAAGCAACATATAAAGGCTTTTTGGGTGTAATCCTAGAATTTTACCAATTTAAACAAGTTACTCCATCTAAATCCATAGTACTCATTATTGTGGTCTCGAATAGATATACCAAGCCAAGTTCTAAAGTCTATAACATCACCAGCACACTCATATTTTTGTTGAATTTGGGTAAACATTTAGAAACGAATAAGGCCAAATCCTTACAATATCTAATAAGGGTTATTGTGTGCAGGTTATGTATCAAGTAATTTCACAAATATGCTTGAATTTTTTTAAATTTGAGCATAATTTAAGCATTTTATGTGAAAAATATGACAAGTATACATTCTAATTCTCATCCCCCCACTTGAATTATACAACGTCCTCGTTGTATAGATAATAGATATAACATTAAAAACGAGAATTTAAAAGAATTAGAATGAGAAACTCCCCTGATATTTTGCTCGGTAGATTCTCCAAGTTAAGTTTATGAGCAAGGATGTGTGTTGTAAATGCGTCTATATTCCAGGATGACTACAATCACACATAAGATTCCAGATGATTGATACTTCACCAACTTCGTTGATTTCTTTGCAGCGAGGTCCTGTGTAAAATATAGGAAAAACATGCAAAATCCTATCTCGGGTATCTACGGTTAATTAAATAAGCTAAATAAATTGTACATGAAACTAATATGCTATATCCATAAACTGGAATACGGCGTATTGAGAAACCTGTAAAAAGTATCTAAATACAGGTCAGTGTGTTGAATACGCCGTATCATGTGCATGAATACGTCGTATTGACAGAATTGTTAATAATTTTTAAAGTGCATAAAAATAAATGACTGATAACGTCCAGACATTCAATACGTCGTATGGTATGGAGCGGATACGCCGTATTGATGTCTGGGAAGATAGACTCGATAAAAATAAATAACAATCCGGGTTGTCTCCCGGGAATCACTTTTGTTTCAGCTAGTCTTTAAGTTAGACTTTTTCCTTCCTTCATTTGGCTCTTGTTATCATCCATCCTTCGTCCATCATGCGAAGATTTCTTGGTATGCTTGGCATGCATCTTTGCTTGTACTCATCAAATCTTCGTATTCATCTTCTTTAATAGCAACATACTCTTCGTCTTGTCCGAATGAATACTTGATCATCTCGAATCTTCATACAGTGCAAACCGGCAACTCATGAGTTTCATTACCACATAACTCATATATTTCATCATCTTCATGTTCATTCTCATATTCCCATTCATTACGATCACCGTTGGTAATTTCAAAGTCGTCTCAACTTTTCCAACCTTTATTATTCGATTCAACATCTTCATTGATTAATCCTTCCATAATAGCCTTATTTCTTAAAGCTTCTTCTTTCAGCTCGCTATCCTTCAAAGCATCGTACCATTCTAAATCTTGGTAACGGAGCGTGTTTCCTACTATGTAAGCTCTTGGTAAGTTTCCTCCATTACAATATCCATCTTCTCTCCAGCTACAAGTAGGCCACTCTAAACATCCATTTTTATAATTAAAGGGCTTACAACAATGCACAACTGTAGTGGGTTTAATCTATACTCCAGTGTTAGTCCATGGTTTTTCGTGTACACATGGCACGTTTTTGTTCCATTCATAAATCCAATCATCCTTGTATTCGTCATAAGTCTTGAATCCCACAATATCACTAGTAAGGACATTCGGGTCTATCTTGAGAAGGTAATTGAACTCTTTGATTTTTTCGCACAGCGGTATTTCATAATCGAACAAGTTTGTTTCAATCCTAAAAATTTCACCGATTTCTTGTTCATTACCCTGATTAGTTTCTTCAAGATTGAGAGTCTTTTCATTTGTTGGCTCAACTTCATCGCTTCCTAATTTCCAGTAATCCCACAACGCTCCTTTAGTGAATATATCCATCGTCATATAGTTCATAAACTTTGAGGCCAACCAATTTTTAAACTCCGGATTAGTAGGGTCCCACTTAATTATCGGGGTGTTAACTCTGCCAGTGCGGGAAGGCGAGTAGTATTTTCCAAAAAATTTAGTAGTTAAATCGACTCAACTAGTAATTGATCCTTTAATTCCATCAAACCATCTCTATGCATCTCCAACCAATGAGATTGGGAAAACAACAACTCCAAGTTTATCCTGATTTACATTCGATAAATTAATTGGGTCAACAATTTTTAGAAAGTATTCGATATGCTCGACCGCGTCTTCTCTATTAGTACCACTAAAGGCATTATTGTGCAAATCATCAAGGAATTTTCCTTTCAGCTCATAAGCATTCTTTTCATTAACCGTAATGCTTGTAATCCCTGAATAGTAATCTGCTTGGTCATTAGTCTCAAATCCTTTCATAGTTGATTTCTTTTCTTTATCTGCTATTCTTCAGTCGACTAGCTCTGACAAGCACGATCTGTTACAAAGGTAAAAATATCAGCAGGATTTGTTCTGAAGAAAGATAAAAAAAATTAGGCACGAAAATCAAATAGAAATCTCAGATTCTGATTCTGTATCATATAGTCAATACGCCGTATTCAATGAAACTGAATACGTCGTATTAATATTTTTGAACGAATACGCTGTATTGGATAGAAAGTTGGATACGCCGTATCCAATAGAAGTGGATACGCCGTATCGGGTTATCGACCAGAACATTAGAGAAAATAATTAAATACGCAAACAATTAAACACACAAATATACAAGCAACCAATTAAAGACAAATATACAGAATATACAAAATTATACACTAATCTAAATTACACTAATCCTAAGGGTTAGATCTAATCTAATGTTAAAAACCAAAATATCAAATAAAAATCAAGATTAAATTTTTCACTCCCCGGCAGCGGCGTGATGTGTCGTTGTGTGGTGTTATTTTTATGATTTTAAGTTTTAAATTTATATTTTGCCGACTTAACCAAAAATAACACTTTAACGGGCAATGTACCCGGTCGACAGTAGTTTCTTGGTAAGTAGGGTGTCGATCACTAAGAGCGAGAAACAATCTTTCAATTTATTAATATTTTAGTTATCTAAACTAAGTTAATTCTATTTTATTTTAAACCTATGCTAAACCTATGTTAATCCTAAATCTAACGGATAAGGGGGGTTTTCAGCTTGAGAGACTGACACGGGTTTTGTGGTGACTAAAATCAACTTAAGACACTAAAACACACGCAAGCAAATTAACAGAAGATAAAAGAGAGGTCTAGCCAAATATAAGAAAACTGTATTAACCATTATTAATCCAATCAGAACGTTGGTTTGTTTATTTAGTGCAATGATTATTTATCTCGAGGCGGCATATCATTCTTAAGATTAAGGCGGTACTTCTTCCTTAAATCTAGACACGTAGAATTCTGTCACAATTAAACGCATCCGAATAAAACATCTTTATTTGCTGATTATAATCTATCCTAGGGATTAAAGCAATGGTGATCTTGTTAAACCCTAGCTCATGGAGACTTTACCCACTTACTGCTTAATGGCAATTCATACACTAGTAGTCCACTAACCAAGTCTTTACCAATTAATCGAGAACGTACTCGTTGATCCCAAGGTCACCTGTTGGTCCAACTAAGCTCACAATCTAAGGGCAAAAATAGGTCGTTATTTGTGATCCTATTGGTCTAGATGTATAAATCACTGTATTGAGAGCTATCTTGGCATCTAGATTACTTGGTCCGTATCACTAGCTCCAGTTGAATGATAGGTCACATACAAAAGCACATAAACAAGTATAAATTGATAAACATAAACAAGCAATCAACGATAAATTAAGCAATCGAGATAAACAAATCAAACATTCAGATCTTCATAATAATGGCTAATACCCGAAGGTATTAGCCTTCAAACATCATAATCAATACAAGAGTAATAATTTAGCCAAGATAAACTAACCGAGTTAACGAATGATACCAAAAACTTAACGATTAAAAGAGTATAGGAGATTACAAGTTGTTTCCTATTGAATTAATCACGTTGCAAGACCTCTTCTGCTCTTCTTCTCCTATGAAAATCGACTTTTGTGGTTTAGGTATCGAAAATATGATTTAGCACACTTAAAACTCGTTTTTGAGTTTTCTATTTATAAGGTCTAGAAAAAGGTCGATACGGCGTATCGAAAGTCTTCGATACGGCGTATTGGGGATTTCTTAGAGTAGGGACCACGTTTGATATCTTTCAGAATATTTTAATTCCATATGGCTTGAATACGGCGTATTGGTCTTTTCTGGATACGGCGTATTTGATCTTGTTTCCTTCGTGGTCTTTGGTGAAGTGTAGGCACAGATGCGCCGTATCTTCCTTGATGGATACGGCGTATTGGTTGTCAGAACAGTAATCTTCAAATATCTTCGTTTAAGCTCCAGAATGCGTGCCTTTTAGTTAACTTTCACCAAGTACTCCATAATTACTGCAATTCTCAAATACAAACGATTAAGTAACAATTCTTTGCAATAATTATACAAAATGAGTTATTTACATGGAATAAATGATGCTATAAAAGTGATGTTATTTGATGTCATCAGATATCCACGTCTAAAATAGTAGCCCGGATATTTTGGGTTCACCGTTTTCCCCAAAATAGTCGACCATCAAATGTTCTTCAGCGGTATCACGATCACGGTTGTTCGGATTACGGGTACGCGAACTTTCGGCTTGCAACGATTGATCATACTCAACAGGTTTCAAAATCATCTCGATATCACTTAGATCATTGTTATCAGACGTATCAAAATAGGATGAACCACTTATGTTTGTTGATAACTGTATGCGTTTTGATAGAGAATGTTGTGTAAATACTTGTTAAAGTGAGGTAATATATATGGTGTTTAAAAGGATTAAATTTAATTTTAATAAAAAATTTCAAAAAAGTAATCGTTATCATTTTACGAATCTTCTGATAGGTTGTTCGATCTTTTTTTACGAATCTTCCCTTTTTGTTATCATTTTTAGCATGATAGTCTCCTAAAGTGGAATTAAAGTAGATTATTGCTATTTTACTATTGATAATCCCTGTACACAGAAGCAGAAAAAACGTGTTAAAAGAAAGAATATCCATTGTTCACTCCACCTTTTTGGCCTTTACTTGTATCCCCTTCTAAGTGATTGCGTCCGTCATGTCACATGACCCTCATTTTGTCCCCAGACTACTTATCCATCCTCGAAACTTTTCATTTCACACAAATGATCCCTTTATACTTTGAAACTTAAATTTGCTTCCCTTATGGAGTACTAAATTTTCCGATACAAATTGACATTAGTTTATTATTAGTCTATTACAAACAACTAAACTTTTTTATCAGTCTTTATCAAAATGGTATCGAAGGGGTATGCAATAGGTACCGTCGTACATGACTTTAATTTAAAAAAGGTCATATTTTTATTGGTTTTGCATATAAATATGTATAATATTAAACAAATATGAGTAATATAATTCAAGTTTATATTTAATTTCTCTTTAGTTTACAAGTGTAATATGACTTTTTGTTATTATTGCCTAGGGTCATCAAAAATCACGAGACGGCCATCTTCCATTACGATACCGTTTCTACTTTTAGAATGTTGTGTAATATTAGCACAGGTACATTATTTTATATTTTGATTGACGCATAAATGCAAAGTACATTATTTGCACTTCCATCACGATAGCCTCAAGTCAAGCTATAATAGTATTGTTTAATAAGACCATAATTGACAAAAACATGTGGTAGCTTTTATCTCTAACACGTAGTGGCAACATGTTAGATGTATACAAGTTGTATATTTTTACGTGTGTGAATGCGTTTGTTCATGAGTTGTAGTGGTAATTATTAAGTGTGAAATTAAGAAACATAAAATCATGAAAGCTGAACGGTGGACCCTCTTTTATTAGCATTGTGTTAGAACTTAGAAGCTCTTAAAACATATTCAAAAGTTTAAAATCTGTTGTCAAACAACTTTTCAATTCAAAACGCTACAAGATAAGCACTACAAATTACAAAATACTTGTTAACAAAAAGAGCTTAAACTTCAAACAACTTCACAATGTTTCTATTGACGGTACTTATATTCACGTATACTTGGTGCACAAACTTTAGGCCTTGAACTTATTTTTGCATCGTTAGATCTTCGTTGCACCTTTTGAGATTGCATTGATTTTTGCCTTTAGCCTTCTTTTTTTTAGCGGTTTTTTAGGCGCCGTTGTCTTTTTGTGTTTATATGTTTATGCTTTTATTTTTTTATGCATGTATGCTTATAGTCGTGTTCTTTTGTCTCTATAGCGCTTTGTATTTTTTATATTGCGTTCGCTTGCGGTGTTTGCTTTTATATAATTTTGTCCTTTTCTCCAAAAAAATTCTGCTGGCATTTTGTCTATTACCCATGTATGCCTGTACGCTTACACATGAACATATTTCGAGCTCTCTTATGTGCACATTTACATTTGTCAGAGGTCATGTTATGCGATTAGGTTATTGACCCAAGCCCGAGTGTGGGCTTAGGTCCATTAGGTTTAGGTTTGGTATTGTTTATTATTGAAGCTATCTATTTATTATAAATAGACATATGTAACTGATTCAATTAATAATAATCTCTATTGTCTTACAATTTTGAAAACAGTTTTTCTACTTTTAAGTTTATCCTCAGGTAATATTTCTATATTCTACCTTCTTATACCCACTTCGACGAAATTAAGTATGTTGTTGTTGTAAAATCTTTATAAAAGCTACTCAAACTAGAGTTATAAACTTATAATTATAAGCTAAAATTAATATAATTTACTCATCAATCATACTCTACAATTACTAATTATCTAGTAACCTATGCTTCCTTTTTAAACTACTACACATTTCATAAAGACCATTGAATTATTTTATAAAACTGAAAACCGTTGGTCCTCAAATGCATTAATCGAAAAACTTAAAGGTCCAATTGGTAAATATTAGAAGTAGTGGTACAACCACAACTTCCTCCATTTTCATTATTTATATAAATTGGCGCCTCTTATTTCATTCCATCACTTTACCACTTCTCCAATATTCCTGCAACAACAACAACATTTATTCCCTCACACACACACACACAAAAACACACAGTTCACCGTTAAGTAACGGTAACGGCGAATGGTAGGAGCATATCGTAACGGCAACAATCCGTCAATGGAGGACCGACACTTATGGAAACACGTTCGTGATAACGTTCACGGCAACATCTATCTGGATCCTGTATGTCTTCTTCTCAACTTTATTTGTATATTTTTTATGCTTATTTTATCCGTTATATATATAATATATATTCTGTTACTTTAAGTTATTGCGTGTAACTGTTTTTATAAATTTGTTATGTTTAAGTTACTGAAGTTGCGTTGATTTTACGCTACTATATTATCCGAAATGTAGCGCTAATTGATGACGTCACTTTTTAAATTTGTTATCTATAGGATGTATTTGTGTATTAGTAGCTTATAGTTAGGTTAGATTAGATATGTACTGGTTGCGTCGATTTTGCGGAACGATATTATTCTAAATGTAGCGCTATTTGATGACGTCACTGTTTAAATTTGTTATCTATAAGATGTACGGATGAGTTTGTGTTCTAGTTAGGTTAATTTTGTACTTGTTGCGTTGATTTTACGAACAGTTGATAAGCGAAATGTAGCTGTACATGGTTACGTTAGTGTTTGTGTAAGTTAAGTTTGCTATCTATAAGATGCACGTATATGTTTAAAGTATCGGCGATTGAGCTTATGGTTAGGTTAAATTTGTACTTGCTGCGTTGATTATACGCATAGATAATATACGAAATGTAGCGCTGACTGATGACATCACTGTTTATATAGTTAAAAGTTGTTATCTATTAGATGCACGGATGTATTTGTGTATTAGTCTGGTACTGTGGTGCGATTTAGGATATTGACAGGTTAGGTTGAATTTGTACTTGTTCCGTTGATTATACGCAAAGATTATATCCGTAATGTAGTGCTAATTGATGATGTCACTGTTTATAGCGTTAAAATCTGTTATCTATAAGATTTGCGGATGCGTTTGTGTATTAGCTAGGTTAAATTTGTACTTGCTGCATTGATTTTACGAATTGTTAGATAATTGAACTGTAGCTTTAATTGATTAAGTTAGTGTTTGTATAAGTTAAATTTGTTATCTGTAAGATGTACAGATGTATTTGTGTATTAGTGTACTGTTGTTTAGGATATCATCAGCAAAATTTACAGTTAGGTTAGATTGGTATTCGTTGCGCCTGATTTTACGAATTGTCATTAATCAAAATGTAGTGCTAATTGATTGCGCCAGTGTCTAAATTTGTTATCTATAAGATGTACGGATGTATGTATGTATTAGTGTAGTGTTATTTAGGATATCGTCAACTGAGCTTATAGTTAAGTTAGATTTCTACTTGATTTTACAGAACCATATTAATCGATATGTAGCGCCAATTGATGAAGCCATTGTTTGTATCGTTTATATTTGTTATGTATTAGATGTACTGATAGTGTCATGTACGGATGTATGTATGTATTAGTGTAGTGTTATTTAGGATATCGTCAACTGAGCTTATAGTTAAGTTAGATTTCTACTTGATTTTACAGAACCATATTAATCAATATGTAGCCCCAATTGATGAAGCCATTGTTTGTATCGTTTATATTTGTTATGTATAAGATGTACTGATAGTGTCATGTAGGATATACTTCAGTTTGAGCTTATAGTTTGGTTAAATTTGTACTTGTTGCGTTGATTTTACGCATTGAAGCAATCGAAATGTAGCGCTAATTGATGACGTTTAGTGTTTATATTAGTTGAAGTTGTTACCTATAAGATGTACGGATGTGTTTGTGTTATATTGTAGTGTTGTTTAGGATATCGTTGATTGAGCTTATAGTTAGGTTAGATTTGTACTTGTTCCCGTTGATTTATGAATTGTTAATTATCAAAAGGCAGCTGTAATTGGTTTAGTTGTTGAATATAGTGTAAGTGTTTAATTTTGTTATCTATAAGATATACTGATGTATGTGTGTACATGTGTAGTGAGCTTATAGTCAGGTTAAATTTGTACATACTGTATTGATTTTACAAATCGTTAGTAATCAAAATGTCGCTCTAACAGATTACATAATTGTTTGTGTTAGTTAAGTCTGTTATATTTAAGATATATCAAGTGATTTAACAGTTAGGATGAATTTGTACTCCTACGTTCTACATTAGGAAGCTTAAAAAAAGTATGTGTGAAGCTGCTCTGATTTTATGCCATGAAAATATCCGAAATGTAGCTGTAATTGTTATATTTGTTATCTATATGATATACGCTGATGTATGTGTATGATATCATCCGTTAAGTTATAGTTAAGTTAAATTTGTAGCTAGTTTTGCAGTAGTTTTGTTTAGGTAGTTATTGACTGTATATCTAGTTTAGGTTTAGTTTCAAATTCTGTTGAAAGTTAAAGTTCGTATGTTTGCGTGTAGTCTATCTATGTGAAATGTAACTCTATTGAATACAATTAGCTCCTATGTAAAATAAGTTATATGCTGTTGATTTTGTTGTTTACGTCTTGAATCCGCAAACTGACTATTAGTCAATCACATTGATTAGAACACAGTAGTGATTTTGTTGTGATTTCACTTTGGCGATTCTTTTGAATGCATTCTGTTATAATTTTAACATCAGAAAGTTGTACTAAGTAAACTTTGTAGAAATTGTATCTGCTAGGTCTATTTTAATTTATTTTTCAGCTGTTTAGATTGTAGATTAGTTTTGCAGATGCAATTTCCAATTATATTGACTGGAACTAAAAATCATAAGTGCTTGTGTTTATCTGGCAATAGCTGGTATATTGCGTGTTAAAAGAATCCTAGTGAGGTAAAGTAAGCCAAATATTGATTTTTTTTTTGTAAATGAATAATGTGAAAGTAGAGAAGGAAATACATAATTTAAGGGCCTAAGAAGTTAAATAGGCCTTAGTTTGATGTTTGTAGTTGTATACTGGTAATTTTCTAGAATTTTGTGCCACATTCGTTTGTGAATGACGTTACTTTCTTATCGGGAATAAAGAAAAGCAAATGAGAGGTACTTGATGCTCTTATATATATGCTGTTTTCATGAGACTCACATATGGATCATATATTAATCCTTGGCTGTGCTTGCGATGTGAATATGATATTTGAGATAACAGTTAGACTAATCATTTTTCTCTTATTCTTTTGAATTGCAGCTATCACTGAAATTTATTGACACGGAGCAGTTTCAAAGGTAAGTTTGTCCATATTCAAGATACTTGCACAAACTTTTCTCTCGAAGAGGTTATCGCTCCGCATTTTATTTTCTATACATAAATAGACTCATAAATTTTCAACAATGTGCAGGCTTCGGGATTTGAAGCAACTCGGTAAGTCTTCACTCTTATATACAAATGAAATGTCCTTAGCCTTTTATGTTCATTCCTTAAAGCTGTGGAAGTATTGCCCTTCCTCTCTGTCACTGTAGCTTAATGACACAGTTCATTTAAAATACTTTCATATTTCTCATCAGAAATGGCTGGTGAAGAAGACAAGATGTGAACTTAGAAGTAGGATGTCCTGTAGATGTGAACTTAGAAGTAGGATGTCCTGTCTAACTGTCTTTGTAGATTAGTGTAATGGTGTCAAATGGAACTCATGACACATGTGCTTAGCTGAATTAAATATCATATAGAGGTTGCATGTTATTGTTAAATGAAACTATAAAGAGTCAAAATCTCTTGAATGGAAGACCAAATTGTTGGATTAACATCATTGACGAATAAAATAGGTTTTAGTTATCCAACCAAGTCAGCAGCATATGTTATCTGATCTCTCTCTTCTTTCGGATACAGTTATTGATATCATGAGGTTAATTTTTGAAGTTATAACCAAGACCTGCTTTTGTGGTACTATATTCAGCTTTTAGTCCTTGCCATTTCATACAAAGTGTTCATGTGTGGCAGGCTTATCACACATGGTATATCCTGGAGCAGTACATTCTCGGTTTGAGCATTCAGTTGGTGTTTATTGGCTTGCTGGTAATGCAATTGAAAAACTCAAGGCACACCAAGTAAGAACTATATTTTGATCTTACAAATGCTTTCTTTAATCCTGTTGGTCAATACTTGTTTCATTGACATGCCCTCATTTTCGTATTTGCAGGGTTTAGAGCTAGACATTGATCAGGCAGACATACAGACTGTAAAACTGGCTGGTAATTAGATTTATTTGATCTATATTATCTCCGCTTTTGATGTGTTATCGATATTTACCTTTACCTCTAATCACAGGCTTACTGCATGATGTGGGTCATGGGCCATTCAGCCATTTGTTTGAACGAGAGTTTCTTCCTGCGGTTATTCCTGGCTCGAAATGGTAATTCTTACATTCATTTACACGACACACGTATTTAAATCTGCAGTTCAATTCACTTACTGCAGTATTGACATTAGGAATTTTGAGGTAGAGTATATGCTCATTATACTCAACTACTACCTCTGCTTCTTAATTCTAGAAGTTGTTTCTTTATTGCTTGCACAATGCAATCAATTGTTATTGTCTGCACCCTTGCTGCCAATTCTATTTGTTTGTTATAAAATGGTGATGCTTAACTGATGATGTTTATGATTGAAGTTATTGAATTTTTTTTTCTTTAATAAGCTAGCGGATTTAACATGCTAGGCACTTGCAAGTTTAGTTCTAATGAATTGTGTCACGGTTTCAGTATCTACTTGATTGGTGGTTTTGCAGGTCCCATGAGGATATGTCTTTGAAAATGATTGACTACATGGTTGATGAGCACAACATTGATATAGATTCTGGATGCCTTAAGAAAGTGAAGGTTATGTCATAGCACAACACCTCTTTACCGTATTTTAGTTGAAGAACGAAGTATGCCTGTATCTGTATTTCTTATTGTCTTCTAGTAAATGAAAGTACGTTACATATTTTTACAGGAAATGATCATTGCTAGTTCTCATACTGCTCCAGTAAAAGTAAGAATATGACAGCTGATGTAATCTTTATATGTTAAGAAGTGGTACTTTTGTATTGATTCTGTCACAGTATCTAAATTCTCCTTTGCTATTTCTTAACCTGTGCAGACTTCGAAAGAGAAGCTATTCTTATATGACATTGTTGCAAATGGTCGAAATGGCATAGATGTCGATAAGTATGTTATTTCCTTTTTCCAGGACCTACCAAATAAACTACTTTCTTACATTTATGGATCATGACATCTGTGTCACTAAATAAATCAGAATATTAACTCCTATTCTATTTTTCTGCTTCGCAGATTTGATTACATTGTTCGTGACTCGAGAGCTTGTGGGCTTGGCTGCAACTTTCAGTTTGAAAGGTAAAAACTTATGTCATTGAAATATGTAATCTTGTTATCCCGTGTATTGTCCAGTTACTTAATAAATCATGTGTTGTAATATCTCAGGCTGTTGGATACTATGCAAGTCATAGACAATGAAATATGCTATCGTGCCAAGGAATGTTAGTATAAAATTAAAACCTATCTTCACCTTGAATGTTGACATCCATTGTCTTATGACTTATACTGATTATTTGACAGATCTCACGGTTCACAAATTGTTCTACACTCGTGCTGATCTGCACCGCACAGTCTATACACATGCAAAAGTGAAGGTAGAATGTTGAAACTCAGCGATGGCTGATATAAAAATTCACAGTTGAACATTTTAATCATTTGTTTTGGATTCTTTTTGTAGGCAATAGAACTCATGTTTGTAGACGCTCTTGTAAAGGCAGATAAATATCTTCATGTTTCCTCATTCATTCATGATCCATCTCAGTACTGGAAGGTAGAAATCCTATCTAAAGCTCAAACATTAAAGCAGTGATAGTCAGTTTCTCACATATCATTTACATTAAATGTAGTTGGATGATTCAATATTAAAGACAATTGAAACTGATGATGCTGACGAGCTTAAGGAATCAAGAGATATTATTCGGAGGATTCGCAGAAGGGATTTGTATCAGGTTTCATTTAATTGACGATTGAATTTGTAAAAAATATGTAATTGGAGCATTACGTTCGTTATCATTTGGTTCAGATTTTGAAAACTTGCTATTTTGTTTTTTCGTTTTGGCAGTTCTGCAATGAGTTTACTGTTCCCAAGGATAAGCTGGACCATTTCAAACGTGTCACTGCACAAGATATCATATGTTCACAGGTTCTATAACTTATCTCTATCAAGATCCACTTCTTTGGTTACATACTTACGTTGGTTACTGATGGCTACTTTGGATACAGAAATCTGGTGCCGCTAGTCTAAGAGAAGAAGATATCGCAGTGAGCAATGTCAAAATTGATTTGACAAAGGGAAGAAACAATCCACTAGAAAGGTATACTTGCAAGAACTGTTTATTATTAGCACTCGGCTCCAATTTTTTTTTGTTGCCTCACATGGGTTTTGTTTTTCTAACTTTATCTTCTGTCTCTATGTGGTATTCCAATCCAGCATCAACTTCTTTGAGGTACTTGATATTCTTATCACCTAAACCTTCTCTTGCCTGGTTATGGATTAACAGAATAACAGAATTAGGTGGCAATTTTGACCCATTTGATTGGGTCAAAATGGGTTAAACAAGTTAAAAGGCCGACCATAGTGTCTTATAATACATACTATTCACAACCTCTCAAATTGATCGACTATAGGTTCTCTAATCATACTTAACACAAAAGTTATTTATAGATACTTAAATACATGTAACAATGTTTTGTTTAACCTAATCCACACCAAAGTTACCTGTTTGACCCACTCAACCAGCGATTTGCTACTTCTAGCAGAAAGTCAACATATATTATCTTTTTTGAGTCTATAAAACTTAGCTAATTCTTTTATCCCGTTTCATTCCGTTTCTCATATCCGGTAATGGAAATGAAACCGGAAAATAAAATTGAGAAATGGAAGTATGGAACAAAAAGCATTTAAACGATTGTGACCCAATGTTACAAATATTAAACATGGTCATTTCTCTACAGGATTATGATAGTAAAGAGAAATTCCCAATTAGCAAAGATCAGATAAGTCACTTGCTGCCTGCATATAATCAAGACTTGATAGTGAGAGTGTACTCTAAGAAGCCTGATCTGGTACTACTCTCTGTTCTAAATTAAACTACTAATTATTTTTCACATGACTATGCACTTTAATATTATTGGTTCTTATAATACACCAAATGATTATATTGTACCAACTTTGCAGGTGGATGTAGTTTCTGAAGCATTTGAAAATTTTCAAATGAAGACATATGGCATGAAAGCTCAAGTACATGGAACTCCAGAAAGGAAGAGGCGCAGGATCTTCTCGTAAATGTCTCTGTCTGTCAAAAGTAGTAAGGTGAATACATGCAAAGTATATATACATAGACTTACATGCTCTTGGTCTTTTGGATAGAATTACTCAACAGAGGTAAAAACTCACGTATATTGTGAAGCATCTGTCTGTTTTGAAATTACGTCAGGTATTACAGCTTATTACGATTGTAAGGTTGATTGTCAGATAAACCAGTAACAAAAACCTTGATGATTTGCTATGATATATTAGTTAGTCTTGAAACAAAATTGGCGTTTGCATTTTGATTTTCTGGACTTTGTTGACTTGTTGCATGAATCTTTCACTTTTATTAGTGACCATGGCAAAACGAGAAACTTTTTATTTTATTTTCCTAAACGAGTTCAGAAATTGTAGTTTTTGTAATAATTTGGATGTCGTGAATCAGTTTTACATACTGTATAGTTGTTTATGCTAAACTGAATGTAAAACTTCATGATATTTTAATGGTTGTGGGTTTGGTATCAATTAGTGAATTACTAGATAATAAAACTGGTTTTTCTCATTAAAGGTTTAAGAGCATCTCCAATGTGTGTAACAAGTTTTGAAAGCCCGCGCTTCGCTGCTGCGAGTTTTGTTAAATTCTTTTCGGTTAAGGGAGCGTTTTTTTTCTTTTGAGTTGCTTATTGTTTTAAACTGACAGCCGATAACCGACTTTTTTCTTTTGAGTTGCTTATTGTTTTAAACTGACAGCCGATAACCGTCGCTTATCTCCGTCGCTTATCACGCCTTATCTCAATTTTAAATGTCAATACAGATTACTAAAGCTAACCTTAAAATTTTAAATGGTGTAACCATGGTTGCATTTTAGCTGGATATATATTATCGGTTTCAATATAAGATTGCCGAAACAGATTTATATAGTAGCATCAAATTTTAAAGTAGGTTTAAACAGCAGTTACAAAGAGGTGCTAAGCTTAAAATTTTAAATTTCACTTGCAACAGGCTAACAGTATTTGACTACAAACACACCATGGCATCCTTGAATGAAAAATCCACAAAAGTAGAATAGAGTATTAAACAAACATTAATATAAAGACAAATAATTCACCCGAGATCAAATAAAATGTTTTCAACTTATCAAATTAGAATCAACAAGTTGGAATAAAAACCCGCGCTTCGCGACGGGGCAACTTTTTCGTGTTCAACAAACACAATGTTTGTTGTATCACTGTAGTCCGATGATAGTTACAACATATAAGATGGAAAACCGGAGTCGTTAACATGAACTTGTTAGACCGTCTTTAAGCAGCTTTTTTGACACGAAAACAACATTCAGAATCCAAGTGTTTGGGATTGCGTTAGAAGATACAGTAGCAGATCCTCACAGTTTGGCCTTTTGCTGAGACTTCTCTCCACCCGGTCAAAGTATATTATCTGTCACGAAAACCATAAGCCTTCTAGAAATAATGTTCAATTCCCTTAGATGATTGAATGTAGTCTATCTTCAAACCCGTACCTCTTAGAAACTGATGATCAAATGAAAAAAATCTGGAACATCGTTTACTATTTTTCTCAAATTTACGAACACTTCGATATGTTTATTATTTTATTGATCAACATAACATTTTAAATAACACAACGTTACAACCTGTAACCAAAAAAATATATAAAAAGGATCATTGTCGGAGCCAAAGAAATGTTCAAACATGTTTTATAGTTTATAGCCACTACTCATTAATTTATAAAACATTAATGCACCATAATTTAACCATTCTAACCCCTACAAATACCACATTTCATTAAACCAAAAGTCACAACAATTTTAAGAGTGACTAATTATCATAAATCAACAGCCTTTGTAAAGCCGATTTAGTCCGGATCACTCATATCCTTAAACAAAGCATGCACTCACATGAAAATGATTGAGATACATGCTGACATAAAATAGAACCCCATAATCAACTCTTGAGCTAAATTTTTTTATTGAAAATCTTAGTTATCTTGATCAAATTGATTATCTAGATAATTACGATGTACCTTATATTCTTTCAACATTGGTCTCCAATATCGCCTCTGCATCTCACTCTTCTTTAATCTTAACACTACACCTAAAAACTATGTCATCTCAACTCAACCCAGCCAATCTGACCTCTACCAAAAAGTGCCCTTTTTTAACCCATACCCCCTTCACTAATCTGGGTGACACGCGTTAAAGAAGTCAATATGCCCATAAGATCATATGTTGGTACGGTGCATGAATATGGCTATAGCCTAAATATGGATTCCATAAAGCATAATACCTGAACCCTCCATATGTGCAGGTGCGGTTGAGGACTTAATAGAACAAAGACCTGATGATGACCAATCTGGCTCACTTGAATGACCAACTTGACGAAGAACCTGCAAAATAAATTGACACTTCAGAAGGCTGGCGTGGTTATGAAAGTCAAACATAAATGAAGAAGGCAATATAGGCACACAAAAGAAAATAAGCCGGAGACAAAAGATTACGCGACTCATCATACGAATTATCATGACCAGAAGCCGACGTAATATGATACCTGAGTTTTCTTAGCAGCTCCTAAAAGTGAAGCCTCCATTGTCTTCATTTCCTTCTTCATCTTCTTGAATTCATGATATGCATTTTCAACTAAATTGCACCCGAAACTCGCGTTACCTGTCAAACGAATTAAACAAAACTTTGTTTCAGTTTAAAATGCGATGAGGTGCGTCATATATAAACTTTTCATCCAATTTAGTCCACATGTATTAATTATTACTTTCATACCTATTTCACATGTCTTAACAACTCGTTCAGAGAATAAACTGTATCAGTTCTCGTTTACATTATTTTCATATGCTTTACCTTTCACTTCGGTGTTATGGGTCCCACTTATTGCAATTTCAATGTTTAAGTGTGAACCTCAAACTGACAAATTTAAAGTCCCTTTTGTAATCAGGATGGATTATAAATGAGACAATTCATTCAATATGCGGATATTCGTATAAACTTGTTGATCTAAGTTGCTATTTTCCTAATCTGCAAGGAAACAGGGTGTGTTATCCAAACAACATTGATATAGTTGTTGTTTTACCATGTTCAACTTTTTAAGGACCAAAATTTCATGCTAAGAGTTTTGTGATGCCCAACTTCAATGTATTTATCGGTGTCCGATCTGTAGATTTTTTTCTTAAGAATGATACAAAAGAGATGTGTATATCTGTTTACCTTATAACACGGGGAAAGTTATTGCGCCAACGTTATAGTGGCATCGGCAGTAATCCTATTATGCTATCTGGTATCATAGCTTCGGCGTTGATGGAGCAACATGACATGTTGAATCCTAGAACAGGAAACCGTCGACCACCAAGCTGAGTAGTAATTGTTGCAGCAGATGCAGCCGGATTGGTTTAACATAAAAAAAAACCGCTTTCAGCCCATATAAACTGTATCATTCTCTAGAGTTAACATAAAAAAATGAAATCAATCCTGTTTTTGTCATCTTATCCATAGAAAAGGTTCGTTTGTTGGATATCTATTCCTTACCTTTATGTCTAGAAAATCAACAAAGTTGGTGTGTTTGGTTGGTCTCCAAAGCAATAAAAGCTGTAAAAAAATGGAAGACATGAAAATTAGAGTTCATCCAACAACGAAATCCAGAACCTAAAGCACTATCTAAATGAAGCATTTCTCAATAGCCAAATCCATATGTACGACAAAATAATATATACGGATTGGCTACAATGTAGCAAGAAAACAAACGCATAACAAAATGTAACCTGGAAAAATATGCAGTCCAAGGTGCGAATAACGTCATGCACCCAAATCACGTATGGCTAAGACATTTGTTGGCTGGTCTACTATGGCGACAACAAAATACCCTCGAACTCCCTGTAATTCTTCAAGTTCTGAGACTCGCTCAATGATACGCGTTTGTTATTACTTCCAGAGGCATAGCTCGGAAGACTCAGTTGTACCCTGCGACTGGGCTCTTCATTGGAGACTTGGTCTTCAATGCTACCCACTCGAACCCGTTTTGACCAGAAATGCTAGCACGGTTCAGTTGCTCGTCCACCACGGCTTCACCATTGTTTGACACAACCTGGACTTGTCTGTCGCCGCTGAGCGAAAATGGACAGTAGAGTTATTTCTTAATGTGGAAAACAAATGTACAGGACTGCAATCACCCACAAATATATTTAACTGTGTTTTTCCCTAATTTATGCATTTGTAATGTACCGATTATGTTTCTTATAAATGACTTTCAACGTGTTTGACCAATTTGAGTTGTAAATGACTTTCAACATGTTTTACCCAAACCACCAAAATTGCTTGCTTAAATATTATTAAAAATCAGCACTTCACAACAGAATTTCTAAAAAACCCAAATACATTTTTGATTAAAAAAGTAGAAACAAACCTGACGAATAGTACATTATCATCTTCAAACGACAACCCTTAGCAGCATCAGGAATGTAACCTGCAAAACCCCCTCAATTTCTGACATAAACCTAATTTCAAAATCATATGACAAAACCCCAATTTCAAAATTAAAATATGAATCAACTCAAAACTAAACCTTAATAGACAATAAAAAGTAAAAAAACAAAAAACATACATACCATCTAATATCATGATTCACTGGTTTTGATGAATCCCACACAAAGTTTATAGGAAAAAGAATTAGGACTCCTCCTCCCTGTCCTCTATCCTCCTGGTACATAAAAAAATCAAAGGGCAAAATATTAATCATTAATTTGGGTATACTTAATTAAAACTTACAGGATTTGACTAAAAAAAATTAACACTTACAGGAAAAAAAAGAGAATGAAGTGATATCGCTGTTAGAGAAAGCATAGTTTTTGCATCTAAGAGTTTCACATAGGTTGGTCTGGAAGTTTCATGAGAAGAGGAAGAGGTAAGATGATATATGAAACACGTATGATCGTGTAATATTGGACCAAAAGAAAACAACAGTTAGTGGGCCGTGTGAAACAGGCCAAAGTTAGCCCAGAGTCAAAACGACAACGGCGTTGGTCGTTTTTGTGTTGGCTTTTAGGATATATGATAATTTTGCTTTCTAAAAGTAAGATTGCACCTGCTTCTATTTTTAGGATTAAGATTCACCTAAGTGTCATATTGCCATTTTGGCATTTTACGCATAAAACACGTCGTAAATCCTAGCACCCATTTTCATTTTTCGGTAATCAACTTAATTAATGGGTAATATGCATCCACACCACCGAACCCTGCCTGCATCGCTACTCTCCTGCCTACCTATTAGTTTCTTTGTATATGTATATAATATCTTTTTTTTGTTTTCGTACGGTGTCCGATAATTCTTCTCTAGAAAGGGTGTTGTTGTGATTTGATGCATCTTGTTTTCTCTTCTCCGGAGTTCACCGTCGACGATCTTAACAGGTTTGTGGTCTCTGCTATTTCCTTTCCTTACTTATCACTTGAGTGCGACGGTCCTCCGATCGGTGCTTTGTCTGGTCTTATTGGTTTACTTTGCATGCATTACTTTTGGCTGTCATGTATTAGCATAACATATATCTTTGTTGTTACATATGCCTCTTGATTATAGCGTTTGTACATATTTTGCTTAAGCCAAAGTCACCATTCACAGTAGCCTAAGTCAAAGTTGCCACTCATAGTATCCCTTTAATATATGCTTTTTATCTTTAGCCTAGGATCCTAATCATGAAACCTGTAAGCCTTAAAATATGAAGATTTATACGGAATTACACTAGATATCTAAGTCATACGCAAGGACTAGAATCGTAAATATGTATAAGTTAAGCATATGACATGCTATATATACCCTCCTATACTTTCATAAGAGGGTGAGGAAAATCATTGTAACACAAAGTGTGTGTGTTTCTCCTCTTTCTCTCTAGAAACACACACATCTTACATTTCTCTCTCTAAATCTAATAAATGGATAGTTTCTTTTTCTTTCCTCCCCGACCTCCGAATCGTTGTTTCTTGCTATGAATATTTATGCTTATCAAGTGGCATCAGAGACCAAGAGCGTTTTGTGTTTGGATGGATTCGTGGGATTTTTAGGCTCATTTTAAGCTATATTCATTTGAATTTTTCTGAAAACGTGGCAAAATTTTGATGATAAAAATGTAAAAGTTTGTGTTTTTATGTTAGATATAGCTTAAATATAATGAGTTTTGCAAAAAAATTTCGGTAAAAACGTTAAAATTGAGGTTTTTAGAAGGTTTTTTGTGTTTTTGTTCGTGGGTGTTCTTCGCAGAAAAGTTGCCATTTGACAGAAAAGTTCCCATTTGGCAGGAAAGTCGCGGTTTGGCAAAGTTTCCATTTGGCAAGAAAGTCGCGGTTTTGCAGTTGCGGTTTGACCCTAAAATGTTGCAGTTTGGTACTTACGGTTTGACTAAATCTTGCGGTTTGGCAGTGTAAAAGTTGCGGTTTGATACATTCCTACCTGCGGTTTGATAAGAAACGTTGCCATTTGA
>BQNB010050269.1:11059-41589 GCA_026074375.1 Tanacetum coccineum | reverse complement strand
GGGGGTTCGAACTAAGAACACCGGTTGTTGTTGCGATATCCTATTTGGAAGAAAGGCCTAAGTAGGGGTTCGAACTAAGAACAAACATTCCTATTGCAAAAAAAAAAAAAAAAATTAAAGGATATGAAAAAAATAAGAAAGAATGGTTAAAAATTTCATTTTCTCAAATCAATTTATAAGTTTTGTTTCCTAATCTCTTTTAGCTTTGAGTTGAGCTCACAAGGCTTATTTGTAAAGCTTAGATGAATTTCAACTATGAAGATAAATTGATCTATGGTTGAGTTAAAAAGAGTGCACACATCTTAATCATTAATTTATTCCTGGGAGTGAAAAGTTCACAAGTTGTAAGTATAAGAGCTTAATCATTTGGACTTATATTGACAATGATCTTGTTTAATAGCTTTGTTTAGTCTAGTGAAAAGTCAAGGATGACGAATTTTCCTCTTTTGTGCTCTATTAATCGGGAGTAGCCTATTTCAATGAGCCTAAAAGTTGCAAATTTGCAATGATTGCCATTAATGTGTTTCCATGAGATTAAATGTTGAGAAAAAGCTTAAGTTGTTTAAAAGGTGATTCATAAAAGGTGAAAACAAGGGCATTTTGGAAACTTGTTAGTTTACAAAGTGTACACTTGATAACATTGCGTGAGGACACGGCAATCCTTTAGTTTGGGGAATTTTGATAAATGCTTAATTGTATATATAAATTACCCGGGATTTTGCCAAATAAAAGCCAGAAAATGCCAAAAGGATAGAAAAATGTGTGCTTTTGTGTCTATTGTGCAGGAAAGGTTAAAAAAGACAAAAAGAAGCAAAATCAGTCAAAAACCGACAAGAAACGGAAAAGACAAGACAAAGAGTGAAGACGGAAAGACAATCAAAAGCCGGATCAGCCGGACACAAGGAAAGAAAGCCAAAATGAAAGCCAAGGACCAATGATGACAAGTTTTCAAGATTACAAGGGCTCATTTGAATGTTTGAAGTTCAAGGGACCAAAGTTGCTAAAGTGAGAAAGTTGATTTTTAAAAGGAAATATGAGATTATGAACCACAAGGACTAGAGCTGTCATTTTCCAAACTTCTTTTAGAGCTGCCAATTTCCAAAGTTTTTTACACTACAAATTTGAAAATGAAACGCAGGGGCTAGTTTTGCTATTACTTCAAACATTCAAAATATACACACGCGGCTTAAATCCTATAACCGCCTCCAACAGAATTTCCCGCCCTTTTTCCACAACAAACCCAATCACTTAAAAACCCTTCCCCGCTCCTTTTCATTCACTATAACCTCGTATTTAACACCCTCCACATCACCAATCATACGTGGCATCATTATATTGGTCCAATTCTTGATAAAGGACACGTGGCAGCTTATAATTGGGTCGAACATGTCATCAACTCATCAATAGCTTGAAGTCTTCATTCTCCTCTTCCATCCTCTATAAATAGGAAGCTTAGGGTTCAGAGTTAGAGAGTTAGTTAGCAGTTTTATTTTTTTAGTTTGTAATTTTTCGTTTTTTAAGCATTTTCTCTTAAGCTTTTTAAATTCAGTTTTAAATACTTGTACCTTTGTTAATTCGACTTGTACTTAATCATTTTGAGCAATATAATTCAGTTTTTGAGTTTCAATTTCTCTTGATTTCAATTTTAAGCTGTTTTCATCTCAATAAGCTCTCAATAAGCTCTTTTGAGCTTATACCTGTTCATAAGCTCAAATTCAGTCAACAAATTTGTTAAAAGTCATTCATTAAATCACTTAGTTCATTTTACATCAATCATGACCACTTGAGTTCATTTGATTCAGTTTTAGAAGCTTTTGGAGTAAATAAGCTAATATTAGCTTATTGAGCTTTAAGCTCATTGGTTTAGAGGCTAAGGAGCCAATAGGTTCATGTTGTTTAAGCCACTCACTCAGATAGAGTGGCTTGGTTCTGAGACTTCACAATTTCAGGTTGCATTTTCTAAATTCCATTGTAGCATTTGAGCTTAATCATTTTGCTTATTATTGACTTTGTGTGTGCTTAATCCTGTTCTATTTTGTTTAGATAACTTAGAAATTCAAATGTTGTTAAGCTTTGTAGTTAGAACTCTATAAATTTTCATCTTTACTTTAATTCTGTCAAAAGTAGTATAATAAGCTAGCTGACAAACTCATTTATTTTTCTTAATAAGTCTTAGTTTTTAGAATTAAAATAAGCTGTAGGTTTTAGTTTGAAAGTAGCTTAATTAGGTGATTTCTAGAATGAGTAGATAAAATGTTTTAGCTATCTTAGTTTTTAAATAGATTTTAAATGAACTTTAGTTTTTCAACATCCGTATAAGGAGTGTTTGATATAGGTTATTTGACGTCTTAAAGTCAAGTAATTCTTGTAAAAAAACCTTTTACACAGCTGAGTTAAGTAATAAAATCAAGAGTTAAACAGGATTTAAGATTTAGTTTGAAGAATTTAAAAGTTTAGAGTTTAAAATCTTGTATTAGCACCAGGACATTTTAGAGAAGTGAAGAAGTTTTAGCATTAAGAGATTTTATAGCTTTCTAGTTTTCAAATTTGTTTGAAGTAGTATTAGAAACATAAAATTTAGTAGTCCTAAAAAGAGTTTTACTTTAGAAAGCTAGCCTGCATTAGTGAATTTGTCAAATGCATCAACAAACAACAAAAGCAACATATATTTCATGCTTAATTCTTCTTGATTAATAGTTTCTTATTTGTAAATTTTGAATCCTTTTTATCTAGATAGTTTTATGAACAATAGTACATACTTATATTCAAATTGACAGTTTTCTAGAATTAAGAAATAAGCAGTTAGCTTATTGGTAAATATCTTAAATTCAGTAATAAGCATTACCTTTTCACTTTTTACTATCAAAATCATTTCATAATCTTGTTTACTAATAGCCCTTTTACTTTTTAGAAACCTTTAGTGCACATCTTAATCTCCAAATAGCTTCTTTTGTTTTTCATTTTCATCAAGAAATAAGCTAGGAATAAGCAAAGTCTAAAAAGTTAGGGAAAAGTCTACTTTCTGTATCAGTAGCAAAAAGCTAGATTTGTAGCTTAATTCTGTGGACAAAGTCAAAAGTTGTCCTTTGTTATGTTGTTTAAATAAGCTCTTTTATAAGTTTGTAGTTTTAAGTTTTTGCTGAAAATCATTTTTCAATAAGCCAAAAATAAGCCATAGCGTAGGGTCTGTTTAGTATTTTTCCCAAAGTTTAAGGGCACCCGTTTACACTGAAGTGTAAATTTTCAATAGTTTGCCCGCCTACCCTTTATTTTCCTTATTAGCAGTTTCTACCCTATCTTTTTAGGAATTAATAAAATAGATTTAATAATTTTGATTTTAGTTTTATAAAATTAGGTTTAGTTAATTTCAAAATTAGTATTCAATTGGATTACTAATAATTAGCTTCTAGTTCCAATAAATTTCTGCACCTTTGTAGTTTTTAAAAATCATTTTTCCATATTTTTCCAGTTAAATTTTGTAATTTCCTAGGAGTTAAATTAGATTTTAGTGATCTACTTTATCTAGAAAAATCATATTAAAAAAATAGAAAACATTTGAAAAAATTTTTTAATTCTTTTTGCAATAATTTTCTTTTTAAACATAGTATTTTTGAAAAATAAAAGTAAAAATTTTAGGTGATAATTATTATGACAAAGTTCATTTTTTTGTTAATTCCATTTTTTCCTTAAAAATTCATAAAAAAATCAAATAGTAAAAAAAAATCCAATTCTTTTCCTAAAATTTTCTTTTTAAATTTGTGATTTTTAGGCATTAAATTTGTTACTGAAGAGTGCCTTTAGATTTTTAAATTCTGTTTTAGCATACGTTTTTAATTTTCATTTGTAAATTTTTCGTGTTAGTTAATTGATTTTAGTTCCTTTAATCATTTCTATATTTTAATTGTGCTATTAAATTTGTAGTGTAATTCAAAAGCCAAAAATCCTTTATCAATCTTAACTCGAATCCGAATTATTCCCAATTCTCAATTCACGATTTCGTTGGGAACATTCATTACCCAGAGAAAGTACAATACAATCCCAGGATAAAAATAATATCATATTGAGTTTCTTAGTGAGATTTTTTATACCTGTATTTTCTCTTGTTTGAGAAGTATTTTGGAAAGAAATTTTCACGGGATCAATACTATACGTATATAAATTTGTTTGCTTTTACCACCAACCAACCATCTCTTGCTGACAACTTTCAACTGGACTCAGGAAGTTCTTCAACTGAAAACTTGATTGATAGTTTATCTAACTCACTTGCCCTACTCACTCAATCATATAAATCACATATCTTCCTCAAACAAACAATCAACTAGAACTTCAGTCTAATGAAAGAAACAAAGCTACGTTCAAGACGGCAAGTTGTGTTCCCAAGATGGCTGTGGAAGATAACAATGCGAAATATCAAGGAAGACCATTCATAGAAACAAATGCAAGAGGAAATGTTGGTACTAGGGAATGTAGGAGGTCATAAACAGAGGATACATTGTTTACTCCTGGTCAAGCTAAACTCATTAAGTGCTACACGTAACGGACTAGGCACATAGCACTAGAATGTCCAAGTGCCAAAGCGACTTCCAGGATTCAGACTACTTCAAGGACCAAGATTCTACAAATGCAAGCCCATGAGAATGGTGCAAGTACTGGATTAAGAACAGTCATTATTTTCTTGTAGGAGAACAGTTACCAACTTTGATATGATAGTGATAATCACCAAGAATGATTTGGCACTCAATGTGGATCATATCTTTGAAGCTGAATCAATGTTATGCATTCGACTCTGATGTAGAATGAGGCTCCAATGTAACAGACCATGTCATGTGTAAATCTTTCATCTGAAGATCCAATCTACGATGAAGTCGGTCGGGCCATCACATGACTCTGAATACTCCATTTGAGGTACAAGATATGATACCTTTGTAAACATATGGAGAGTATCATGAAGAACACAGATGCACAACCGATGTAACAAACACAACTACGTGTTGACTCCTAATGCAGTAATATACGAGTGATTAGTAATATTAATCCGTATAATCAGTATCTGTGAAGAAAACGAAGAAAATATGTACAAAGTAAATTGTATCATTCTATACAAAAATGAATGCATTAATGTCAATTAATCAATGAAAATGCATGAAGAGGGTGTTCAATAGGGGTGTACAAAGTAGATTACAAATAAGCCAAGATAAGGTAGTTACTGATATCATATGACCTCTGAACTTGCAGATAAAAGGAACTGTCGGGAGTATGAAAAACGGGCAAAGGTATGACAAACGGTGTTCAATAGGGTGTACAAAGTAGATTAGCAATAAGCCAGAATAAGTGTTAATGATATATTCATTGTCCTCTGAACTTGTCGAGATATAGGAACTGGCGGTGGAGTATGAAAAAACGGGCAAAGTTTGAATTAACTGATAAAGAACGAAAAATTGATGAACAAATTAGAAATAATTACTCAACGAAATAAGAAAGGAAACTTCTTTAAAATCCAGAACTTCATTCAGTGAACAAATACTACTTATTTCTAACCGTTGACATTATAATATCCAAGACAGAAGAAGTAACCATTTGAAAAAGGATTTTAAATAAAGAAGAAGACAAATTCCTTGAAGATGTTTTTAAGACATAAAAAGCTAAAAGAAAAGGTTGAAGATAGATTATACAAACAAGATCAGTCCTGTTCACAAACGGTGTCACATGTTTATGTAAAACCAAGAATCGTTGTTAATATGAAAAGAACACGGTAGCAATAGGCTATAAAAATCCCTTATATCTCACTCGTGCAAAGCAAGCTGAGTCTGCTCTCTATAATGGTCATGTACTTGTCACGACCAATCATACACCTACTGTTGTACATGACTCAGAGGATACTCGTGAGATAGCGAATCTTACTACTAGTAAAAGAAAGCTGTTGAAAATGCCAAAGCCCTCATATGTGACTCGTGAGATAGCTGAGATAACTAGGAAAAGAATGTTGTTGAAAATGCAAAGCCCTCTATGTGTGGAAAATAAAGTTAGGATTGCCCCCCCAGATTACTCGAAGGAGAACCTTCTTGCAACCTTTGCTCCACAAAGAAATCTGACCCCAGAACAGATATTTTGGTCCATAGATGACAATGACAGGAAAAAGGCTGAGACCTCAGTTCCAAAACCAATTTCAGCATTGACAGTGTATCCACCCAATACTCCTGTCAAGCTTGTCCCCAGAGTTCTTCCAACTAAAAGTCAAGTGAAGATTAATCTTTATGTACTCACACAACTTTTTACGGAATTTGACAAAACTTGCAAAAAGAGAATCACCCCAACAGGTGTTACAGAAGGGGAAAGAGGTTTTGAGCAAACAAAAAGATGTTACCTCACTGAAGTTATTCCATTTTTCAAAACTCTTAAAGAACACTTTGTAGGAGTTCAAACGGCCCTCTTTAAAGAAGTTAAAGTAATGGAAGAAATTTTTGATCAAATGAATAACGAAGTGGACAAGAATACTGTAGACAAGCAATGTGCTGAAATTGTAAAGAAAAACCTTCTCATTGAAAATGAGAATCTGATTGCTAATTGTTTGTCGAATCAACTGTTGTATGATGTGGAAAAATCACGTTGTCTAGATCTTGAAGCTGAGATGTCTAAAGTTCATAATGAGTCAAAACATATTTCAAAACTTGAAAGGGAATACCTAAATTTGCAATTAAAGTATCAACATCTTCAAGAAAGTTTTGATAATGACAAATCACAAACATCACAGGAAGCTCCTGATTTTAACTCATTCTTTAAGATCAAGAATCTCGAACATCATATTCAAGAAAACGAAAACATGATTAGAGATTTGAAAGCTCTAGTCTCTAATGTGAATGACAGAAGTTGTGAACCTTATAATGCTAACGATGTCACAGATCTTCTTGAACAAAATAAACATTTTAGAGCAGAAATAGAAAAGGTGAAGCAGCATTACAAGGAATTGTTTGAGTCTATTAAGATCACGCGTGCTAGCACTAATGAACAGACATCTTCCTTGTTAACACAGATTGAGGATCTAAAGGCTCAATTAGAAGGCAATTTGAAAGTTGCCACTAGAAGTTCTGTCAAAACAAAAGTTCTTGCGCCTAGCATGTATGCCATTGATGTTAAACCCATCCCGTATCCCCTTAAAAACAATAGGAGTGCTCATTTAACCTATATCAACCATCTTAAGGAGAATGTAGAAACAGTTAGGGAGATTTTAGAGGAAGCTAGAGTAGTTAAACCACTGGATAATGCACTTAACTATGCTTGTCAATACACTAAGCTATCTCAGGAATTGCTAGAATATGTGATTGGCACTTGCCCAAAAAGTTTCAATGAAAGAGATAACAAGGCTCCCTCTACCCCTGTAACTAGGAAAAAGCAAGTAACTTTTAATGATAAACCAGGAACTTCATCTAGTAACACACAGAAACACGAAGTGCACCAGAAAGTTCAACAGACTAATGTCCCTGTGATTCATTCTACAGGAGTAAACACTTCCACTGAAGCAAGCGGATCAAAGCCTAGAAGCAATACAAAGAAAAATAGGATCCTGCCTGCTAAGACTGAGAATAAGAAGAAAGTAGAAGACCACCCTAGGACAAATAAGTCAGTATGGACAAAAGTGAATCGGGTTGATTCTAGCATTAGCTCTAAGCGTGTTGTAATTAATTTGAATTCTGAATCTGTGTGCAAAACATGTAACAAATGTTTAAACTCTGCAAGTCATGAAATGTGTGTTGTTAATATCTTGAATTCTGTGAATGCTACCCCCACTGTTAAAATTGTCTTGAATAAAGGGAAGCAGATCTGGAAACCAAAAGGCAAGCTGTCTGATAACAGTTTGAACATGACCAAGCGGGTTTGGAAAGCAACGGGCAAACTATTTGCTGATATTGGTTATCAATGGAGACCCACAGGAAAGAAATTCACCTTAGAAAAACTTAATTGTGGTTATCAATGGAGACCCACATGAAAGAAATTTGCCTTAGGCGAACTGTGCCCTTTAACTAAGCTTTCTATGAAATGTTCTATTATATCAGCTAACCAACAGGACCCCAACACAAATTGGGGATCCGAAATTCCAAACCCTCCAAATTCGACTTTTTTCAAATGCAGGTGATACAGATCATCTTATTGTATTTGGACTCAGGCTATTCAAAACATATGATGGGGAATCGCTCAAGGCTCAAGAACTTTGTGAAAAAGTTCATCATGATGGGAATAATCATGTTGGTGCCATTATGGTGTGACAGTGTGGTTTCTAGGGCATATTATGTGGAAGGCCTTGGACACAATCTTTTTTCTATAGGGTAATTTTGTGATTCAGATATTGAAGTGGCATTCAAAAAACATTTGTGCTTTGTTCGTAATATGGATGGTGTGGACTTACTGAAAGGTTGGCGCATCACAAATTTATACACAATATCTGTTGATGAAATGTTGAGGTCTTCTCCAATATGTTTATTGTCAAAAGCCTCCAAGAACAAATCATGGTTGTGGCATCGTCGGTTAAAGCACTGCCATCTCAACGACAGAGGCGGAATACATTGCAATGTCTGGATGCTGTGCTCAAATCCTTTGGATGCGATCTCAGCTAAAAGACTACGGCTTTATATTCAATAAAATTCCTCTGTACTGTGATAACAAAAGTGCCATTGCTCTAAGCTGCAACAATGTCCAGCACTCACGGTCTAAGCACATCGACATTCGACACCATTTCATTCGAGAGCAAGTGAAAAATGGAGTGGTTGAACTCTACTTCGTGGAAACAAACTATCAACTGGCAGATATCCTCACAAAAGCTTTACCAAGAGAGCATTTCAAGAATACATTTTTAGTCATCGTGGATGACTATCTAGATTCACATGGGTAAAAGTTTTTGAGATCTCAAAGAGATGAAAATCAAGAGTTTGTCATTAACTTTTCTTAAGCAAATATCAGGTTGAGTCTTCTACCATATAGTTAGATACATTTCCGAACTGATAATGGAACGGAATTCGTCATCCATGTTTATTGTTGAATATATAGAAGGTGTTGGCATATTTTCATTCACAAAAGTCTGTTCCGAGATACTCCTCAACAAAACGGTGTTGTCGTAAGACGAAATCGTAACTAATGATTTAGCAGGCCATGTAATCATGTTGATATTCTCAAATACACTGATGTTCTTTGGGCAGTAGTCTGTAGATATGCTTGTTACTACCCAGAGAAACCGATACCTAATCATTGACTGTCACAACTCAAAACCCCTTATGACTGTACATGATAAGATGCTCCGATCTTACATTTTCTTCAGAGTATTTGGTGCTCTATGCTATCTACAATGATAGCTGGAAGATCTAGGAAATGTCATGCCAACAGCTGACCTTGGATTTCGTTAGGTAAGGCTTTCAATAGCAGGAAGGGGTTAGAATCTACAACAAGAGAACTCGTCGATTAATAGGAAACAATTCTCGTTCACTTTCGATGATGTTGCCATCATGCATGGCCATGTACGCATGAGTGTAGACCTCGTGCCTATCATTATGACCCCTGGATAACTCAAATCAGGGCTCGCTCCAATCGTATAAAGAGCTGGAGTTGTTATTTCAACAATGTTTGTATGAATACTAAACTCACAATTCGTAGTCAATGAAACGTACCTACTGTACCTGCAGTTATCGCTCAAGTTGTTCACCTAGTACAATCTTTGTCTACAACAATTGCTCAAGACGCACCGTCTACAAGTGCTTCATCGTCAACATCAGATATGCATCATCCAGTCCGACATCAAGGTATTGTAGAAGAACCCACTCTCGAAGACTCCCCAATCACTCACGATGCTCTACATCCTTCATTTAACCCTGTTACTGGAGAACCTGGTTCAGCACAGCTCTATCTTTGTTTTTCAACTCATCACTTCTCTCAATTCTTTTACTCACCAAATCACTCTTTCTGTTTTTACACATCTCTCTTTCTGTTTTTATTCTCACCAACTCTCTCAATTCTTTTTCTCACCAAATCACAATGTTAATTATACCAGAAGTATTAAGTATAACTAACAACATTAATTTAGCAGTATTAAGTATAACTAGCAGCACTAATTATACTTAACAGTAGATACTTTTAATGACATGAATAACAGTACTAATTCATACAAAACTCACAAAAACATAAAGAGATAAAAGATTTTAAGGATTTAGCATTCCAATACTAGCAATCAAATATTGAAACCTACTTACATCAAAAGCTTTTGTAAGTAAATCTGCAACATTCCTGTCAGTATGGATTTTAACCATATGAATCAACTTCTTTTCATTGCAATCCCTAATAAAGTGATGTCTAATCTCTATATGCTTTGTTTTGGAATGAAAAGAAGGATTTTTAATTATGCAAATAGTACTGTTATTATCAATAAAGGTTTTGGTATGCAAGAAATTGTACCTATAATCAAGTAATTGATACTGAATCCAAACCACTTGTTCACATCAACTTGAAGCAGCCACATATTCAGCTTCTGTTGTGGATTTTGCAACCACAATCTGTTTCTTGCATTGCCATGATATTAATCCACTTCCAAGAAATTGACAACCTCCTGTAGTAGACTTCCTATCCAAGTTTGCTCCAGCATAATCACTATCAGTGTATGCTACCAAATCAAAAGGAGAATCTTTTAGATACTAAAGGCCTAATTTTAGTTGACCTTTTAAGTACCTAATGATCCTTTTTACAACATGAAGATGTGAAACCTTTGGGTTGACTTGGTATCTTTCACAGGCACATATTGCAAACATAATATCAGGTCTTGAAAAAGTAAGATACATCAATGAACCAATCATTGATCTATATAAATGAACATACACTTCTTCACCATCTTCATCCTTGAGCAAAAGCTTTTGAGTTTCCATAGGTGTGCTTGCTGTCTTGACATTAGTAAAACCAAATTTCTTCAAAATCTCAGTCACATACTTGTCTTGACTAATAAAAATCCCATCCTCCTTCTGCTTTACTTGCAGTCCTAAGAAGAATGTGAGTTCATCCACATAACTCATCTGAAACTTCTTATGCATCATCTTCTCAAACTCAGTGCATAATGACTTCTTTGTAGAGCCAAAAATAATATCATCTACATATACTTTAAGTAACAGAATATCACCTTTGTCCCTTCTGATAAACAAAGTCTTGTCTATCTTTCCTCTCTGAAACCTATTGTTTAACAAATATGTTGACAAGGTTTTATACCAATCTCTGGGAGCTTGATGTAGTCCATACAATGCTTTTTCAACCTTATATACTTTATCAGGGAAGTCTGGATCTTCAAATCCTGGTGATTAACAAACATAGACTTCCTATTCAATCTTACAATAAAGAAACGCACTCTTGACATCCATATGGTACACCACTAAGTCTTTAAATGAGGCATAGGTTAAAAATTGCCTAATTGCTTCAATTCTTGCAACAAGGGCAAAGACTTCATCGTAGTCAATCCCTTCTTCTTGTGTGTACCCTTGAGCAACCAATCTTGCTTTATTTTTAATCATAATTCCTCTTTCATCCTTTTTATTCCTAAAGACCCATTTAGTACTTATAGCCCTTTTGCCATTTGGTAAATCCACCAAGGTCCAAACTTCTTGTAATTTGAATTGTAGAAGGTCTTCCTGCATAGCCTCTATCCATCTTGGATCCTTCAATGCATGAATTACCTTTTTGGGTTCTCCTTGTGATAAAAAGAAAGTAAACAAGCAATTTTGAAAGTCTTTATGGTTTGTTCTTTGCTAAACTGAACTAAACAAACCACGTTCTTCCAAATTCTTTGTCATTCTTCTTGTTTGAGGTGCTGAATTTAAGTCTCTAATAATTTGTTCAACTGGATGATCTTTGTGTACTCTTGTAGTTGGAATAGGACTGGCGGTCATAAATGCATCTAAATTATTCATGTCAGCCTCTGCACTAACATCTTATTCATCATCTGAATAAACAATATCTTCTAATTCAGGCATATTTGGATCATCTAGAAGTTTAATGCTTGTTGTTGCACCAACAGCATTAACTTCATTTGTGCTAGCAGCATTAACAGTGTTAGTGCTGTTAACATTATCCTTCTTTTCTTGATCATTACTTTTACTATCTTTACCTGAATCACCACCTTTTTCTCCTGGTTCTTTAGTAACCTTCTTTTCATCATCTCCTGAAGGTTTGAATCTAACTTTAGGAGAACTCTTTAAAATTTGTGAGAATGGTGGATCAGTAGTCTACAATGGTAGCAAAATGTAATTTTTGCCAGGTACAACTATCCTAGTTCTACTAGCTTATAATTCATTAACTTTGTTAGTGCATCAATATCAAAAATCTAATTTGGTTCACTTCCTGCAATATTAGGTGTATTCTCACTAAACTGGACATGCAGGTTCTCTTCAACTATCCTAATTCTACTGTTGAATACTCTAAATACTTTACTATTGATTGAGTACCTAACAAAGAATCCTTTATTAGCCTTACCATCAAACTTGCCTAAGTGATCTATGGTATTGAGAATTGTAACAGGACACCTAAATGGTCTCATAAAGCCTAGAGTTGGTTTTCTACCAAGAAAAAGTTCATAAGGGGTCTTGTTATGAGGCTTAGTTACTAATACCTTATTTTGCACATAGCAAGCAGTATTAGCTGCTTCAGCCCAAAAAGTAGTAAGTAGCTTAGAATCAGCTAGCATTGTCCTAGCAGCCTCAATTAGTGTTTTATTTTTCCTCTTAGCTACTCTATTTTGTTGAAGAGTTCTAGCTATACTAAATTCTCTCTTAATACCTTTCTCTCACAAAACTGATTCATCTCCTTATTCTTGAACTCAGTTCCATTGTCACACCTAATTACCTTAACCCTTTGATCTATTAGATTTTCTACTCTAGTTATAAAGGACTTAAGTATGCCACTAGTCTCATCTTTAGTAGCTAGAAATAAAACCTAACTAAACCTACTGTAATCATCTGTGACAACTAGGCAATACATCTTTTTCATTAAGATTTTTACAAATGTTGGACCAAACAAATCCAAGTGCAACATATGTAAAGGTCGGTTGATTGAACTCAGGTTATAGTGATATAATAGCTAAATGTTATAGCAGGGCGTTCCAGATTATGGAGTCTCCTCTTTATATCATTAATCAATTCATCATTTGTAATGTTTTTGAACCTTTATTAAAAAGGAAAGCCAGTCTCTCAGCTGATAGCTCATCGGATCATGCAGCTCCTGATCTGGTCATAGAAAGAAGTCAGTTCGAACTCAAAGCCAGTGTTTGAGCCAGCTGTCCTTAGTAGACTGGAAGCCAGATAAGGAAGTCTGGTCTAGCTCTCGGAAGCGGCCTTTGGACCCTTGGCCCGCTTAGAAGTGGATTCAAACCACTAACACAAGGATTTTCAGTCCTTTGCTCTAACCAGCTGAGCTACCTGAACCTGCAGTGATCTTGAATAGGGATCCTACAGCGATAGATAGAATCCCCATAAAAATACCACTAGATCGAGCACCAGTGATTTCGTATCCGGTCAAAATCTTGGCTAAGACTTACAGTTTTGGACTTACAAGAAGCTCTATGTTGCTTTCCCTTTTGACAACCAACACAGGTTTGATTGTTTTCAAAAAGTTTTAAAGGAAAACCTCTTACAAGATTTCCCTTAACCAGTTTATTCATAGTTTTGAAATTTATGTGTCCAAGCCTCCTATGCCAAAGTTCAGATTCTTCAGATGTGGCTTTTGTAAAGAGACAAGTTAGACCTCCTTTAGGAACAATCATCTTTAAATCAACATTATACATATTGTTCTTTCTAGGAACTTTAAGTAAAACTTGACTTTCATCAGTTAACTTAAAGTTTGGAGATAAAACAATACATTCAGTGTCATTAAAGAGAACACTATTGTGTTTGTCACACATTTGTGAGACACTAAAGAGGTTAAAGTTTAACTCTTTTACAAAATACACATTCTCAAAATCTAAATTACCAGTTTTGATTGTACCTCTGCCTGTGATTTTCCCTCCTTTAGGGTTACTTCCAAAGGCAACATATCCTCCATCAATCTCTTCATAGTCTATAAGATAGGACATGTTCCCTGTCATGTGCCTTGAGCATCCACTATCAATCACTCCTTGATCTTGTAAATCCATTTGTGGATTGCCTTACACATTAGATAAGAAAATCAGCTTCTTTTGGGGACCCAAGCGATCTCTGACTTGGATCTGCCTTGTGCATCAACATAATCAAACTTTTTTAGGGTGATTGATGCACTGTTGTATTTAAAAACATTGTCTAAAACTTTAGTCTTTGGTTTCCAAACCTAACAAGCTGAGGCTTTAACAGCATTAACATTATTTCCCTGAACAACATTAACTACTGCTTTTGGCCTAGCAGTATTAACTACTGCTTTTGGCCTAGCAGTATTAGCATTTTTATCCTTAACAGTATTAACCCTCTAATTAAAATTACTATTTTTAAATACTGTATTCTTATGAATGGGCTACTTAACAGTTGAATGTGTTGATTTGGAAAGATTTATCATTGGTCTAGCACTATTCATTATTATTTTTGGGTAAGCAGTATTAACTTGTCTGGCAGTATTAAGTGATACTAGGCCAGACTTCATTAGTACTGCTCTTGGAACCATGTTCTTTTTAGGACTGGGGTGAGTCATTCTAGAAAAATTCTGGTGATTCACCATTTGAGTATAGTTCCACACTGGTTTTGCCATCTTTTTATTATTAAACTATCTCTAATTGTTATCACAATCATACTGCAGGTGATCAAAACTTCCACACACATAGCAAGCTTTGTTGATCATCTCAAAATTACTTCCTAATCTTTGAGACATCATATTATTCTAGTTTCTTTGGTTGCCTTTAGGAATGCGAGTGTTTTGCCTATTGTGCTCAACTTGTTTAGCAGTTTTCCTATCAGTTTTGTTTGTTTGTTCAGCTTCGACAAAGTCTATCTTAACAAAACTATGCTTAAAAGTTTTCTTTTCAATCTTAGCCTGAGGCACATCATTTTACTCATTATTAGACACCCAATTCTCAATAATTGGAGCACCATTATTCTTCCAAACTGCTTTAGGCTTTGCTTCACTAGCCTTAGCTTCACAGTTCACAACTACAGGCTTCTTAACTGTAACTATAGGCTCATTCGCAAACTCTTCTAGACCAGAGAATGACAAATCAGGTTTTGGAGGCATAAAGTTTCTTGTATAGGGAGGTGGAACAACATTATACCCTAAACCTGTTTTACTCTTATCAACTATCTGACAGTCTATTAGTTTGCTTAAGTTTTTAGATAAATTCTCAAAATTTTCTACTGTTAGTTGAATTTCATCTTTTTGTTTTTGAGCCAATTCCAACTTCCTTCTAAGCTCTGTAATGGCTACTTCTCTTAAATGAATCTCACATTTTAAGACATTGATATCTTTCTCATAAATAGACTTATTTTTCTTATAGACTAGAAGTCTTGCTTCTACAAACTTTAAACCTGCTTTATAAGCAATATCATTTTACTTAGATGTCCTTAAGTCTTTTAACAGTTGTTCATTTTGTTCTTTAAGAATTTTAACATTTTCCAAACAAGATGATGAACAGTTTAAATCAGTAGATACCTCAGAGTTAGAACTTGTAGAAGAGTAAGCCATGAGTGCAAAGTTAGTTGGACCTTCTTCTGCTTGATCACTCCAATCATAACCAGAACCATCACAAGACACCAAAGCATTAGAAGTAGTTGTCTCTACTGGCACAACCCTTCTTGTGTTCTCCCTATTCCTGTTTTCTTGGTTCCTTGGAGCCCTGCACTCCCTTGCAAAGTGTCCCCTTTTATGGCAATTAGACTTATCAAACCCAATGGTATCATTACCATTAATAGTAAGCTTTCTTCTAGTGTTCTTCAAGAATCTCCTTGCCCTCATTGTTAGCATAGCCATCTGCCACCTTAAATCTATCTCTTCTAAATCATCAGGATTTATTTGTTGCAAGTCCTCATTGTCAAGTTATGAACTGTTTGGTTGACTTAAAAAGAAAGAATAGATGACAACATCACTCAAGTTGTCAATTGTTGTTGAGTTAACAACAGTAGCTTGAGTGCTAGCAGTTGTAGCACCATGAGCAGTATTAACTGCTCCATTTGTACTGCTGGTGCTGTTTGAGGACACAAAGGCTATGTTTTGTGTGTTTGTGCTTGAGCTTGATGTCCCTTTGACCTCTGGTTCATAGATCTTCAAGTTGTTGTAAAGATCATCCAAGCTTAACGTGTCTATCTTAGGCTTGTTCCTCCACACAATGGTATGTGTGTTCCATTCTAGTGACAGACTTCGTAAGAACTTCTGATTCACATCTTCTTGTGAGAAACTTTCACCTTGAATCTCCAACTGACTGATAAGCTTTTGAAGCCTATCAAAGGTTTGATCTAACACCTCTGAGCTAGATGCAGTGAAATTTTCATACTGCTGCTTTAGAAGATTCCTTTGCCTTTATCCTATGCCTTGACCTGTGATGGTTGTTGAAAAGAAACTGTTGGTGTAGTTGCTTTCTCCTCTTCATGAATAACAAGCCCTTTTGCTCTGGGTCTTGTGCTAACAGTTGTAATTGTTGTAGCAGTTGTTGTTGTTGTTGTTATTGATTCACTTGGCTCTTCTACAACATTGGCTTTTTCCTGAACTTTTGCACTTTTCAAAGCTGCAAGTGCTTGAGCCAAAGTGACTTCATCAACACTTAAATTCACATCTTTAAAAGTAACTTCTGGTTTTGCTAACACCTCATCACCATCAAGAACACCTGTATCAAACATTTCTTCATCACCATACCTCCCTTGAGTTTCATCAACCAATGTAAACTCTGCATCTTTATCAATCTCATGAGCTTAAGCAGTCTTTGTGTTCTCCGAGTCAAGGACTCTTTGTTGCAATTTGGTATAAAATTCCATCAATTCATTGAGTTTCAGTCTATCCTCATCACTTTGAGGTGTGTTAACTCCTGTGAGCAGTGAATCATTGGATGTTTTAGACACATTCTCAAACCTAGTTCGAGCAATTATGTCCCCCATGGTTTCTTGGCGCTTGGGACCACTACCTGAACCAGTTTCCTGGGGATTAGGTTCATTAAGTGTTGCCTTAGATCGGGTCTTATCTATGTTACCACTGTCCTGCTCTGCTTCTAAGCTAGAAGCAGTAGTGGCAGCCCTCACCAAACTGTTATCCATCTTCCCATTGACTGCCTTATCTGCAACATTAGTTGTAGGACCACTAGGGTAAGGTACCTTAGTGTCCTTTCTCTTTGGCCTTCTTGATCTTTGTTTCAATCGTTTAAATCTCCTAGGATAAAAAATAACAAAGTATTTATACGCAACAGAATATAAATAAAGAAAAATGTTATTTTCATAAGGTTATACATTCATACAAGCCCCAATTCTATATGATCATAATAGAATGTGTCACCTAACTATAACAGGGATCAAGGACACCTTGACCTTAGGTCTAAGACATACATATAGATGTCTACATCTTTAAAACACACACATAAACAATGTCTAGGGATCTCTTTATATAGAGAGTCCATAAGACTTACAAAGGAAATCTAATTGTATTAGGAAACTAAATCTTTCCTAATCTTTGATCTTTATCTTTTAAGCAAATCTTTTAGAATCCTCCATCTTTTGTAGAATTCCATATTGTCGAATTAGATCCTTTTGTTTCATTCTTTATCCTTTTAAGCAAGTTCTTGTGTACAAATCAATAATTCCCAACAATCTTCTCCTAATTGATGATGACAAAACAAACTTTAAATTGATTCCAAGATGATCCATTGTAGCTTAATCTTCAGCAATCTTCATTTTTAAATCTGATCTTCCATGAATGAAAGAATCTTCAATCTTCCCCTTAACTTAAGATTTCCTTTGAACTTGTTGATACTTCTTCAACACAATGAAGTCTTCAACATCTTGTTCCATGCCATGCTACCATACATAATAAGTTGCAAATAATATCATCTTTGTAACATCTTCCCCTTTTGTCATTATCCATTAGGAGACTTATGAACATATCCAACTTTGATCTTTACAACTACAAACCATATATCACACTTCTAATCCAAGCTTTCCAATGTCTCAAATTACCCTCCATAACTCTTAATAAGAATAGTGAATTCAAGTAGTAGAAACTTATACTAGTAGTCGTAGTAATGACTTAGCAGTAGTAATAATCATAACCTTCCCCTTAAGTGGTGCATGTAACATATCTAAATGGTTAAACACTATATCATATTCTTCCCCTGAAACCAATATGTTAACCATCTCTTGACCAAAAGTATTAGAATCAACCATAAGAACTGTAATAATAACTAACCAACAGTAGTAACAAATACCATGTAGTACCATCCATTACGAGCAGCACTAATTCCGCATTAGATTTGAAAAATGACTAACAGTAGTAATCGATACTAAGCAGTAGTAACAATGAAGAGCAGCACTAATGATTGAGAAGTAGTAAAAATACCTTAACAGTATTAACTTTTGTCAAGAAGTATTAATCATGTTTGAATAATAACATGATAACCACTTCACTAATCTTTCCAATCATCATCAAAGTCTAAACAATGTAACAATACCTGAGATCCTGATGTTGGAAATCAAAATCAAAATAATAAACTAGACTGTTCTGTTTGAGATCCTTTATTCTAACCAAGAACCAAAACCATGTGTCGTCTAATATCGTACAAAACTATCAATCCTTTGTTTTTGCCTTTGTCCGAGAACGACCAGAAAACATACCAAACTTGTTATTATAACCAGGTCGTCTTCTTCTTTGTCCTTAACCTTGAATAACTTCAACCTTTTGTCGATTTACTTCAAACAAATAACCAAAGTTGCAACTGTGAACTTGAAACACCCGTAAGAATAGATCTTTATTAATACCCGACACCTTAGAAGAGTAAAAACCTTTGAGACAGTCTTGATAGATGTTTCAAGTCTTATTTTTCAAAACCCTAAAAACAACCTAATGTCGTGTCTTCTTCGTTGATAACCCAACAAGAAACGAACAACACCTGTAACCTTGGCAGCATTAACGTCTCCTGGCAGCACTAACTTACATAAGCAGCACTAATATAATCTGGCAGCACTAACTTATATAAGCAACACTAATGTAAACTGGCAGCATTAACATAAACTTTCAATACCATCATACCAGCTTATACATCTTCCAAAACAACAATCCAACAACATCACTTTGTTGAGAACTTTGACTTCCTACTCACCTTATTCGAATTAAAGACTCTTTACCTAGCGACTCAAAAATTACACCAGCAACAACTGGACAATATCAAACTCCAAAGTAAACCATTATCATAAAACGCACCTGCCGCTTCTTTCTTTTGTTCAAAATGAAACCCTCTCTTATATTCAAACTGTTGTGGCAACATTCAACATTATTGTCACCAACTTCAATCTTTTCTGATTTATTCGTGTGACCAGCAGCAACTATATGAATGACACAAACTATAACTTATCTGCTTGACCAAATTAGGGTTTGCTAAAAACCCGAGTTGCATCAAATTTCACCAAAAATATAGAACCTCGTAACCCTAGTTGGTTAAATTAATTTAAACCAGTAACAACATCAATTAGAACACCTTCATGTACATCTTGACTTGGAAGAATAAGTTGGATCGACTCAAAACCCTAAACACTTATCAAATTTGATAAAGAACGAAGCACCAAAAATCAAAAACTTTATAAACTTGTCTTCTTTCTTTTATTTGATTTGTAAAACCTTGTAGAATCCTAGATCAAGAGCCACATGGCTCTGATACCAATTGTTAATAATCGTTTAAAGCTCCTAGGATCAAAAATAACAAAGTATGTAGATACGCAGCGGAATATAAATAAAGAACAATGTTAATTTCAAGGTTTACATTCACATAAGCCTCAATTCTATTTGATCATGATAGAACGTGTTACCTAACTGTAACAGGGATTAAGGACACCTTGACCTTAGGGCTAAGACACACATATAGACGTCTACATATTTAAAACACACGCCTAAACCTTGTCTAGGGATCTCTTTATATAGAGAGTCCATAAGACTTACAAAGGAAATCTAATTGTATTAGGAAACTAAATCTTTCCTAATCTTTGATCTTTATCTTTTAAGGAAGATCTTTTAGAATCCTCCATCTTTTGTAGAATTCCATATTGTCAAAGTAAATCCTTTTGTTTCATTCTTTATCCTTTTGAGCAAGTTCTTTTGTATCATCAAATCAATAATTCCTAACAGGCTCTCTATATCTGCAATTTATATATCTAGAATCATAGGATCACAAATAATGACTTATCCTTGCCATTGGTTTAGTGAACAAGTTGGACTAGCAGGTGACCTGGGATCAACAAATGACGTTCTGATTCCCTTGGTAAGGACTTAAACAGTGGAATACTAGTATATAAAGATCCGTTAAGCAGTAAGTTAGTAAAGTCTCGTTGAGGTAGGGTTTAATAAGATCACCATTACTAATCTCCTAAGATATATTATAATCAACAAATGCTTGCTTTATGCGGATGCGTCTAATTGTGACAGAATTAGCGTGTCTAGGTTTTAGGAAGAAGTACCGCCTAAATCTAGGAATGATATGCCCCTCGAGATAAGTCAATCATTGCATTAATAAACAAACCTGCATTTTAATTAGATTAATCCTGGTTAATACAGTTTCCTTATAATTGGCTTGACTGCTCTTCTATGATTATCTACTTGCATGTGTTATCGTGTTTTAAATAAGTTAAGTTTCCACCAAAACCTGAGCCAGTCTCTCAAGTTGAAAACCCCCTATATGTTAGAATTAGGTTTAGCATAGGTTTTGACATAGATTAGATAGACTAAAACTAACATAGATAACCAAAATACTGGTAAACTTAGGAATTAACACTCTCGCTCTTAGTGATCGACACCCTACTTACCAACAAAGCTACAACTGATCGGGTACACTGTCTGTTAGTGTTGTTTTTGGGTAATGTTGGAAAAATATAAATGTAAAACTTGATAATAAATAATAACTACGCACAATGACACATCAAATGGCGATGGCACTCTTTGAATCACAATATATCAGTATTTTGTTGAATTTGTATTCATAGTCCAAAAGCTGTGTCCACATCCAAACGACTTGCATACAGCAAGCGGATAACGATACATACTCAGCTTCAGCAGTGGATAACGCAGTACAATCTTGATTTTTAGAACTCCTGCATGGTCTGCATTTGAACATGCGATTAGTTTAAAGCTGGAATCCTTCAGATACCATAGACACATGTTATAAGTTTGCCTTAGGTACCGAAAGATCCGCTTAACCTCTTTGAGGTGTTTAACTGTGGGTCGTGCCTGATAATGATCACATACAAAGGTGGCAAAAGCAATATCTGGTTTACACGTTGTTAGATACATGAGCCATCCAATCATACTATGATATTTCGTCTAATCGGTAGGAGTGCCCTGTAAATCAGCATCCAGTCTAGTTGTAGCCATAGGTGTGCTCATGAAGACACATTCCTCCATCCCATGTTTCTTTAAAAGCTTGGCTGATGATGAGGTGTCATTTTATACACTTTTTCTCGGTCATTTAACCCCCTAAATCATGCAAATATGCCCAGATTATGTTCTTAATCATTTCTTTTTGTGTTTTTAGCACTTGGATAGCATTTAGAGGATACACACGTGACTTGGGCTCATGTGGAGAAGAAACGGACAAGACTACGACTCTACACCAAATCCTTTAAAGAAATCATGCATACAGAGCGTGGAGACGGCATCGCAAGTTCTAAGCGACGACGTCACAATTTTTAAAGCGACGACATCAGAGATTTGATGACGGTGTCAGAACATAGCTGACTTAAAGTGGCTTTAGAAGATTCTACGTGGCGATGGCATCACGACTATAACACGACATCGTCGCGTTGCTTTTCGTATATATACAAAATGAATTTTAGGGTTTTAAGTGTGTAACTTTTGGGAGATAAACCCTAACTTTTATATTAGAGTTTAGAAGCTTTTTAGGCCGTATTTAGGGCCTCAAAACCCTATTGTAATAGTCTTTAATCCATGTTTTAATCAACTAAAGTTCATTTATCCCTTCAATCTTTTAGTATGTTTATGTATTGTTTGATTGATTTATGTTCTTTACCTTTTTATAACATGCTAGGCTAGATCCTTTAGTATTTACTTATGATTGCATGAAACTTTGATTGTAGATCCTTTTTATGTTGCTTCTTGTAATGGATGTGCGCGTTAGGCTTTAGAAAACTAGCCATGAGATATTAAATTAGCATAGACGTCTAGGGAAACGCGAGCGTGTAGAAAGGATACCATCGGTAACAATCTTCATACTACCTTACCCCTAATATGGTTGATCCCTCTTAAGATATTTCAATTGCATTTAATATACTTTTAGGGGCCTTGTAATAGTCTTCATACTACCTTACTTGTGCGTTGCCCTAACAGAATATTACGTAGATGGCATATTCATGTAATTTGTTCATGACTTAGGAAATACTTACACAGATCATCACAAGTGTGACAAAGCAATAGGATTAGGAGAAGCAATCTGAGGAGTAGTGCATGATTAAGTAAATACGTTCGCTTACCATATAAGTTATAACTAAAGTAGTGTAGATATTAATTTAGTTTAATTAGATAAAACAAACCTACCTCTCAAACATATGATTTTTCCTGCTTTCTATAAAATAAAAATTCAAAAAGAATATTCTCTTAACCCCATAGACCTCTGTTAGATCTTAATCTAGCCTTTCCAACCTATTCCCCTAGAGAACGATAACAACCCCCGAGTCTTGCCTTACTACACTACAACGGTTAGGTGCTCTGCTTAGGGAGTTGTAAATTTTCTTATTGAAGTCCTATGATGACCGCATCAAGTTTTTAGGCGCCGTTGCCAGGGAATAGTTAGGTTTCGACCATTGTTTAACTTAGGTCTACTCGCTTGATTCCTATCAATTTAGATTTTATTTTCAGTATATTAGCTTTCTCGTAGTCTATCTTTTCTTTGTCTAATTTGTTTCGTAAATCTTTTCGTTGACCTCCATGGGAGACGAAAATCATATCCGTACTCTTGGAGATTACTCCAAACCTAGCCACAAGGGCTACAAGAACACCACTGAGCTCCCCAAAGGGAACAATGTGGTGCCTCTTCGATCTGATACCATCCGGTTAGTGCAAAACGGATGCTCATTCCACAGACTCCGGTTTGAGGATCCGAACCAACATCTTAAGGATTTTTTAAAACTAGTGGACTCACTTGACCTTGATGTTTCAAATAGGGAAAGAACGTGTCTGCGTTTATTTTAATTTTCCCTTCGCGATCAAGCTAGCAATTGGCTTGAATATCTTCCAGCAGGATCTATCTCAACATGGGAGGATCTTACCACTCGTTTCCTTGCTCAATTCTTTCCATCGGGAAGGACTCCAAAACTTCGTAATGACATCCTTATGCTCCAAAAACATCAAGGAGAATCTCTTTCTGAAGCATAGACTCGTTTCAAGGACTTACTCCAAAAATTCCCTCATCATGACATCGATCTTTGGCTCCAAGTCCAAATCTTTTATGACCATGTCAATCCCGCCACAAAATGAACCATCGACCAATCGGTCGATGGTAACCTTCGTGATGGAAACACCAAAGAATCCTAGGCACTATTAGAGGACCTCGCCCTCTATGACAACGAAAGTTGAAACGACCCAAGGGACTTTGCTAAACCGGTCAAGGCAATCTGTTTGCATTAAGATATCCCGAGTACATCCGAACGTCGTCTCATCGAGCATAAAAATCAAGTCCAACACTTGATGGAAGCTCATCTTGCTCCTAAACAACCTCTTCAAGTTAATGAAATCTCTTCTTCATGTGAAATTTGTAGTGGTCCCCATGACACTCAGTATTGCATGGAAAATCCCGAGCAAGCTTTTGTCGAATATGCATCCTCGCGTACCGACGAAGTAGGAGGTAAGTGGTTCACTTTCAAACCTAAGCAAAACAATATTGGTGACACCTACAATTTATCATGGAAAAGTCACCCAAACCTTAGGTGGAGACAACCCCAAAACTCTCAAAATAATTTCTTAAAGCCACCTAACCGGTTTTAGCCAAACGGTTCATTCCCGAGCCATCCCTTCAGTAACAATCCTTAAAAATTTAAGAGTCAATCAAATCTTGAAGGATTGGTGTCCAACTTCATGGGTCTTAAGACGCTAGATTGTCTAAATTTGAAGCCGATTTCAAACAACAACAACACGAGATGAGCAACAAAATTGACACATTCTTGAAAGCCATCACCGATCGAATAACAGGAGCACTTCCTAGCGACACGGTTAAGAACCCGAAACTGAATGTCAACCCCACCACTCCAGTTTTGTCTTATCGTTCTTACCTAACAGAAGACCTTTAGTGCTCAACCCGACAGTTCGATCAACGCTATCACAGTATGTCCTAAACAACCGGACATATCCCGAAACAACAACCTAGGAGGAGAAGAGCATGAAGAAAAGGATGATTCGGAAAATATCAATACCAACCCATCCTCACCACCTGATCCATCATTATCATTTATCACTAAAAAAGTCTATAAACTCAATTCATTCCTTGAATCACTCACCTTGGTTTCCTAATCATCCGACACAGAATATGTTTGCACTAACTGGGATGACGATGACATAATGTTTATTTAAATAATCAAAAAGTATGATGATTCTCGCGAAGAGGGACCTGGAATGGATGTAAAATGCAGAAGCAGGAGAATTAGAGGTGAAGTATTTTTGACATATTTTCGACTAGGAGCGAACTAGCATGTCACACCCCCAAATAGGGTCCTGTCCGATTTAGCGTCCGAGGGCGTGACATTCATGACTATCTTAAGTACAAAGCATAAAGAACGACCTCTAAGGGTACGTTTAAAAAATAAACACCGTTGCATAAATTTTTAAATATTAATAAGTTTACATCAATCAAAGTTAAAAGGTTCAAAAGACAACATGCGAAAGCTTAAATAAGTTCAACAATGGTATTTAAGATAAACATGGATAAAATCTGGAAAACTGGTTCGGCAATAGACTTCATTCAAGCAACAACATCCATGCTAAGCACCTGAGAAAAACATGCTTAAAACGTCAACATAAAGTTGGTGAATTCATAGGTTTAGTTCAAACGATGTTATAGTGGACCACAAGATATCAAAACGTATGCGACAGTTATAACAGATGTTGATCCCATGCCTTGATCGATTCTTTATGTAGTAAAGTGTTTGTTACCTTGGATGAATCCAAAATAACAATGGTAGAAACTTTGTGTGTATATCAAAGAGTATGCAGAATCTACTCTTTAATACTCTAGAAGATATATCAATGAAATAGTAATTATGTAAAAAACACAAGATACAACCAAACGCTTCAATATTATTGATAAACAACAATACGAGTACTCTTGTCCTAGTACTAAGGTTACAAACCTTGAAGCTTACAATGAGATGCTATGTAGGTATGTGTATGATAATGAGATGAATGAGGTGAATGAGATATGTTAAACTAGATGCCCTAGGATCTTCTTTTATACACCAAGGAGTCCTAATGAGCTTACAATACTTTCCTAAATATTTAGTCAAATATATTAAATACAATGACTAAATATTAAATACTTTCCAAAGTATTTAGTCAAATTCTCAATCAGCATTAATCTCTTCAATCATCATTAATCTTTAGTCTTCTATTTGACTAATCAGCATTAACTTCAGTTGAAACAACAAGAAGACTTTCAGCAGCATTAACTTTCTCACCAACAGCAGTAATCTTGAACCAGCAGTAGTAACTCTATAACCAACAGTAGTAAGTTCTTCAACAGTCTTAAGTTAGTACAGGCAGTACTAACTTACTCTAGCAGTATTAACTGACTGATTTAGTATTGGCAGTTGTAATCTTGAGCAGTATAAACTATTTTCTTCTAGCAGTACTAATTGTTGGCTTAGCAGTACTAACTCTGAAGTGTTTAATTCCCAACAATCCTCTCCTAAACTTGTGATTTACCTCCAAATCATCAAGTTTCTTGAATTAAACCTTCATTTTCTTTGCTGAGAGGGTTCTTCCAAACACTTCATCTTCTTGGTCTTTCTACATGCATGAAGATCTTCTAAAGAAGTTCATTTGCCATCTCACTATGCTGATCTAGCAGTTTTAACTTCAGGGCTGGCAGTACTAACTTCTGCACCAACAGTAGTAACTGGTACATTAGCAGTATTGAAATCATAATCAAACTTTGGTTCATGCTCATGCCTCCCCTGAATCTCTGCATCATAAGTCTGCTATGTCTGCTTCAAATCTGTCTTCAAGCCTCATCTGCTACAAGGATCTGAAGATCATCCTCTTATGGGAACCCAAGCCATTACTGACTTGAATCTTCCTTGTGCATCTATGTAATCAAGTCTCTTTAAAGTGACTGATGCAATGTTGTTTTTGGAGACATGATCTATTACTCTGTTCTTTGGCTTCCAAACCTAACATGCTGAAGCCTTAACACCATTAAACCTTTGATTAAAACACCTTTTTGTTAATGCTGTTCTCTTGTAAAAGGGCCTGTGAACTGTTGATTGTGCTTGATTTTGAAAATATGTCCTTGGTCTAGCACAATGATTTGTTGATTTGGGGTGAGCAGTATAAGAAGGCCTAACAGTATTAAAAGACCTAGCAGTACTAAAAGGTCTACCAGTGTTAACAGACCTAACAGTATTAACAGGCCTTGCAGTATTAACAGATTTTAGGCCAGTCTTCATTAAGACTGCTCTTGGAGCCATATGTTTGTGTGCACTAGAATGAGAGGTTTTAGAATAGTAGTCATTATCCTTTTTGTTATAATTATTTCCACTTACTATTCTTTTCCTCTGTTGGTTAGGACAGCTGTATTGAATGTGATCAAAACTTCCACAGATAAAACATGCCTTGTTATTAAACACAAAGTTACATCCTAACTGATTGAATTTTTAACCATTCCAGTTCCTTTGGTTTCCCCTAGGTCTGTGTGGCCTGTACATCTCTGCATATCTCACTGGCTTCCTAACTGGTTTTTCTATTTTAGCAGCAGTAGGAATAACAGTCTTCTTCTTTACCACAACAGGAGACTCAACTTCATCCTCATTATCAGAAACCCATTCTTCAATAATTGGAGCATCAGAATTTTTCTTAGTTTCATTTGAAGAATTTTCACAAACAACATTAGACTCTTTCTTGCTGTTCTCAGGACCATAACCTTTGAACTCAGGCTCTTTGAACTCATCAAGACCAGAATAAGATAAGTCTAAAGGTGTTGGTCTATTAAGAATCAAAGGATGAGGTGGAGGAACTGCACTATACCCCAATCCCTTTTTGCTATTGTCAGTTATCTGACTCCCTAACAACTGTTCTAAGTCTTTTGCAGATTTATCAAATTTTGCAATCTTAAACTCAAACCCCTCCTTTTCTTGTTTAACCTTTTCAAGTTCAGCCCTAAGTAATCCCATTTGATATTCTTTGTGACCTACACTTCTTTTAAGCAAAGCAATTTCCTCAGAAAAAAGAACTTCATGTTCTTTATATTTAAGAATTTGTCCTTCTAAAATTGATAAACCTCTTTTGTATGTAGCTGCTTTAAAACCAGTATCATCTAATTTAACAAGCAAATCATCATACTGTTTCTTTAGAGCTTCATAGTTTGTCAGACAAGTTTTAGAGCAAGATTTGTCATTATTTACCTTAGAGTCTGAAAGAGCCATAGGAGCCATCTCTTCCTTGTGAGTAAAGAGTTCTTCTTGTTTGTTTCTTCTAGATCAAAGTTTCTCAAAGCACAGGCTCTGATACCACTTGTTGATCCCACGCCTTGATCGATTCTTTACGTAGTAAAGTGTTTGTTACCTTGGATGAATCCAAAATAACAATGGTAGAAACTTTGTGTGTATATCAAAGAGTATGCAGAATCTACTCTTTAATACTCTAGAAGATATATCAATGAAACAGTAATTATGTAAAGAACACAAGATACAACCAAACGCTTTAATATTATTGATAAACAACAATACAAGTACTCTTGTCCTAGGACTAGGGTTACAAACCTTGAAGCTTACAATGAGATGCTGTGTAAGTATATGTATGATAATGAGATGATAAACTAGATGCCCTAGGATCTCCTTTTATACACCAAGGAGTCCTAATGAGCTTACAATACTTTCCTAAATATTTAGTCAAATATATTAAATACAATGACTAAATATTAAATACTTTCCTAAGTATTTAGTCAAATTCTCAATCAGCATTAATCTCTTCAATCATCATTAATCTTCAGTCTTCTGTTTGTCTAATCACCATTAACTTCAGTTGAAACAACAAGAAGACTTTCAGTAGCATTAACTTTCTCACTAACAGCAGTAATCTTGAACCAGCAGTAGTAACTTTATAACCTGCAGTACTAAGTTCTTCAATAGTCTTAAGTTAGTACAGGCAGTACTAACTTACTCTAGCAGTATTAACTGACTGATTTAGTACTGGCAGTTATAATCTTGAGCAGTACGAACTATTTTCTTCTAGCAGTACTAATTGTTGGCTTAGCAGTACTAACTCTGAAGTGTTTAATTCCCAACAACAGATACAACTTCACATAAAAAGTACTTACGTTGCACTAAGCTCATGACACTGAAGCTAATAATGAAAGATAGCATGTATATTGCTATAAATATTTGCTTGCCCTTACAGGTGTCTAACCAAAGACCACCTAACCAGTTTCGACATGACATATATCCGTTTATCGGGAGCCCCGTGGGTAGTGAGCGCTACTTACCCGAATATGGATAATTAGTCCCAATAGATCTATTTATTCACTCGCGTTCCCTCGACCGTTCCTCCGGTCAAGAAATTGACAGCTTATGATAGTTCGGGCAATTGTGGTCTAAACGCTACTTAGGCAACACGTAAATAGGGAAATCTCACGTATAGTAATTGTGTCCAGTTTTAAAAATATGCAATGTTTCTCACCCCAAGTTATAAAACATTTATTCGAAACGAGTAAAATAGTGGGGCTATGAACTCACCTTGATTTAGTGAATTGAGGTAGTGAATAGTCTAGAAATAATTCACTCAGTAATGAACGACGATATAGGAAAGCAACCTATGAAATGGACGTTTGATTTAATATCGAATCGAAGTGAATTTATGGAAAATGCATAGGTGTATACTAGTGTACTTTTGTTAATATATATCTAAAAATTAATGTTTGTGATCGTGTAGTAATAAAATGTTTCTGTAAGTAAATGGGTAGAAATAATATGTACTTTAATATTACATAGATATATAACGTCTAAGTAAAAAATATATAAGGGTTAATGTGGTGTAGCTTCTTAAAATTGTTAAAATAAGAAGTAATATAAACCATTAGATCTATTGATTAATGTTAGATGATATTAATGGTGGATGAATGTTGTTAGTGTAATAAATATCTAGTCAAAGGACAATTTAGTAAATAAACCCAAATTTAATTGTAAGATTAATGCCTCATTTTGTGTAACGTTTTAAACTTTATTATTCTAAACTGTTAGATATTAGAAAAAGACTCGGTCACCCCGTGTATTTTACTGTTTATTATAGCTCGTAGTTTAATAGTTAATAGTATGATTTTCGGGTTTAAGTCGGGTACTAATACCCGGTATAATGTAAGTACTATATAAGCCTCTTCCAACTTTAGAAGAGGTAAGCTAGTCATTTTATTCTTTTCATATAGAAACACATTTTCTCTCTCTAGAAAACTCTCTCATGTGTTTCTCTCTCTAGAAACTAGCCAAGTCCAAGAATCGACCCCGTGTTATGATATATGATATACCACAATTGGTATCAGAGCTTATGGGATGATTAGATCGTGTGTATGTGCGTTTTCTTGCTTGTTTTAGATCGAAAAGTGTACCAAAGAAGGCTCCTAGCTCGTTTTTGAAGTTCTCCGAATTTTTGATGTTTGTATTGATAAAGTTTGGGTGTTTCTAGTTGCTATTGCCTTATGGTACTATGTTGTGCAAAAGAAATCAAGCAAAATCGTTCAAAAGGGTGATTTATAAGTGATTTTGTGTGATAAAAGTCGTTGTTCTTCGTGGAGGGTTGCCAGAATTTCTTCACGGCGGTTTGCTTAAATATAATATTTTATTAAGTAGGTTACCAACCGAGTTGCTTAGGTGGCGAGTTGCTCAAGAGGCGAGTTGCTTTATACTAAGCAGCGAGTTGCTTACCAGCGGTTTGAACAGGTGGCGAGTTGCTTTATACTAAGCAGCGAGTTGCTTACCAGCGGTTTGCTTAACAGCGGTTTGAACAGGTTATCAGCGGTTTGAATATTTTAATAGCAAATATCTAAAGGAAACTCTGGCGGTTTGTATTCTTTCTTCGCGGCGGGTTGCTTGGCAACGAGTTGTGTTCGGCGAGTTGCCTTAAAATTCCATCAGCGAGTTGCCTTATTTCTTTGCAGCGGTTTGGTAGCCTCT
>BQNB010050269.1:0-10641 GCA_026074375.1 Tanacetum coccineum | reverse complement strand
GCGCATGCATAAGCTAACAAAATTCTTATAGATTCTAATCTAGCTACGGGTGCATAAGTTTCGTCATAATCAATTCCTTATTGTTGATTATAACCTTGGGTGACTAGCCTAGCTTTATTTCTAGACACGACACCATTTTCATCAATCTTATTTCTATATACCCATTTAGTTCTAATGATAGTCATATTCTTAGAATTTGGGACTAATTCCCAAACATCGTTTGCTACAAATTGGTTTAATTCTTCTTGCATAGAAACTACTCAACTTTCATCTTTTAAAACTTCATTTATGAATTTAGGTTCTATGGTTGAAATGAAACAAAAAAAATTACTTTTGTCTTGAGCTTGTGATCTAAGAGTTCTTTGATTTAGGTTACCAATAACATTTTCTAGTGGATGACTCTTAGATTCTTTAATATTTATGATTTTATTACTTTCTAAAGATTTATCTTCGACATCATTGCCTAAGGGTCTTGTTTTATTAACCTCAATAGCTTCTTCTTCGACAAAATCATCATCCTCCAAAGTCGATGTTTTAGGCAGGGGAGGAGTTTCATCGAAAGTCACATTTAAGGATTCTTCAACTCTCATTGTTTGTTTGTTGAGAATTATATAAGTTTTACTATTTTGCGAATATCCTAGGAAGACACCTTCGTACGACTTTGGGTCGAACTTGGTGATATAATCTTTTGTATTAAGAATAAAGCATTTGCTTCCAAATACTTTAAAATAGTTAAGATTAGGTTTTTTACCTTTTAATAATTTGTATGGGGTTTTTTCTAAAATACGTCTACTTGAAATTCTATTAATTATATAAGTTGATGTATCGACCGCGTTACACCAAAACTTTTGTGAAACGGATTGTTCATTTAACATAGTCCTACTCATTTCTTGCAGAGTATGATTCTTTCTTTCTACTACCCTATTTGATTGTGGAGTACGAGGAGTGAAAAAATTATGAGTAATCCCATTAGAGGCACAGTAGTTTCCGAATTGTACTTCATTATCAAATTCCCGACCATGATCCGTTCTAATTGACACTATAGAACATCCTAATTTGTTTTAAATCATTTTACTAAATATTTCAAATTTTTTGAAAGCTTCGGTTTTATTTCCTAAAAATCTAGTCCATGTAAATCAAGAGTAGTCATCTACAATTACTAAGGTATAACGATTTCCTTCATAACTCCGTATGGCGGAAGGGCCGAATTAGTCCTTGTGTAATAGTTCTAAGCATCTAGCTGTCGAGACTATATTTTTAGCTTTATGACTAGCATGAGCTTGCTTTCCAATTTTGCAAGCGTCACAAAAATGTCGGTCGAATTTAAGCTTAGGTAGATTTCTAACTAACTCCTTAGATGCTAGAGATTGAATTAATTGCATATTTGTGTGACCTAATCTCCTATGCCATAATGTGGAATTTTCATCTAAGGTTGCAAGACATATTTTATCTTCCGGCTTATTTCCTAGTTTCATCACATATAAGCCCCTTTTTCTAGTTCCTCTACCTATTATTTTTTGTCTTTAATTATTTTGCTATCATGTTCGGTAAATATTACTTTGCACTTATTATCACATATTTGACCAACATTTTGCAAGTTAAATTTTAGATTATCTACGTGCTCAATATTTTCAATAATGAGGGAGTCATGAGAGATCGTACATTTGCCTACGATGTTACCACGTAAATTACTTCCGAAAATAATGTTACCTTCGTTCTATGCTTTGTATGTAGAAAATAGCTTTCGGTTACCCGTAATGTATTTTGAGCATCCGCTATCTTTAATCCACTCGTCGGGATCCAAATTAATTCCCAATCATATCTATTTAAATAACATAATAATTCAAACATTTGGTCCTCAATATCTCATGGGTCCGAAATTGTTAGTACCGTACATCCTTTGCATACGTTGCATTTGATTTGGATGCATAAAAGGTGGACAACTTCCCCATGGAGCATAGTTTAGTTGTTGGGGATTATTTCACATGGTGGGATATGCATTAGAGTAGTTTTGTCTATTTTGATATCTCCTAGGTTGTAGTGTTTTAGGCCGAGGACAAGAACTATTATTTCTTTTTGGTGGTGGATTTTTGGTGGTGGATCTAACTTCGGGTTTGGTAAATCCAACTCTGGGTTTTAAAGATGGTTTATAAAAACTTTTTACTTCATCATCACTTGCAACAGGAACTTTGATATTGTTTACAATTATTTTTTTGGGTTTTGGACTTGAATTTAATTCGATGGGCTTTTCTTTAATAGACTTGGCTCAAGTTCTTGTGAATTTACAAAATTTATTTGTTTAGTTCCACTTGTTGATGCTTCGGCCAAATTAAATCCTAGACCCGATTTGTCTCTGGATGGTTTTTGAAAACTTAGCATTTTCTTAAGCGAGTGAGTGCTTTTATTAAATTGATCAAGTTTAGCTATTTCCTCCTTAAGTTTTTCGTTCTCATTTTTAATATTTTGACATGTTTTACATCCAAGATTAACCACTTTGTTTTTCTCTAATCGAAATACTTTTTCTTTTAATTCGAGTACCTCATTTTTTAGCCGATTTTTAATTAGTTTTAGTGACTTATTTTTAGACCTAATTTGCATAATCGATTATATTCACTATCTAAGTCTAATTCATCTATTGACGATAAATCATCACTATAAAATTCGGTTTCGAAAGGTACCTCATTAGACGCTTGAGCTATAAGACAAGTTTCGTCTTTAGTCTTTTCTTCTTCATCTTCCCTACTATCATTTTATTTCTCATTCTCCGATGAGGTGATTTGGATCTTCGCTTCTAAAACATTTATTTCGCTTTTACCATTTTTGTCATCTTTACTTCTTTGGAACGAATTTCTTACATCGAGTGTGGTATGTGCTTAAATACACATACCTTTTACCTAATAAATCGACCCTAAACGACCAAAAATGCACATAAAATGCCATATATATGCTTGTTTTTGTGTTTGTACTGTGCAGGTACCAGATATCTAAGAAAAGGACAAAAACAAAGCCAAAACGACAAAACCAAGCACGAGAATGGAAGGAGCGTGAAGCAAAAGTCAAGTCAAAGCCAAAAGTCAACAAAAAGTCAAAGTCAAATCAAGTCAAAGTCAACCCCGGAAAGTGGATTTGGAAAGAGCATCGAAAACTAAACCCGAAAACCTAAACTGCCAAAAGTGGGCCCACCCGTACCCACCTAGTGGGCCCGGGACAACACACTTATACACTTATAAACCTTAAACCTAAATAAAAAGCCCAAGTCTTTTTAAGCAATACCCGGCCCAAACAACAAGCCCATCACCACTTAACACCCCGTTTTCCCCTATAACACCCCCGTTAGTCCCTTTAAGGACTAACGGTGAAATCCCTCACATAACTCCAGGGACCAATAATGCAAAATACAAGGACGAGGGTTACAATGTCACAATATACTTTCAGGGACCTAACCTGCCTATGTCCAAAACCCTTACCTAGTTAAACCCAAAACCCCATTTACCCGCCAAACGCTGTACATCTTCCCCAACTTTCACCCGCCAAGAACACTTTAACCCAGGGTAAAATCCCACACACACCACATTTAAACCTTATTCGCACATCATACACGTCACATCAAAGGGTTCTAGAAGGTATCTTCTTACGCAAAACGCATGTTCACCCTCAACCTTGCCACGCTGGCAATCCGTGTGAGGGGTTTATAATCTAAGGGCTGTGATGGAAAGAAGTGGTGATCAAGTCAAGATTAACAGACAGGATTGAAGATAGAAGGGTCAAGGTTTCACCTCACACAACTAACACAACCTCAAGAGGCTCCCCTGCTCATTAGTTCTATAAATAGGGCTTTGTAATTTCATTTTTGGAGAGTTAGTTTTTTAGGATTTAAATTCAGTCTTTAGTGTAAAATTCGTTTGAAAATGTTATTTTAAATCCAGTCTTACTTTTAAAGCATTGTAACCGTTTTAAGCTCTTAATAAAAGTCCAAGTTTATTTCATAAGCTCTCTTTACATTCTGTTTTAAATATCAAAGTTGTTATAAGTCACTATTCTCAATTCTCTATTACTGTTCCATCAAGTACTGTTGCATTTGGTTTGAATTTGGTGATGTTATAAGCTGCTAATGGAAGAAGGATCTATTTTGGAAGGATCCTTGGGTTTAAAATTGTTGCATACTTGGACCTAGGGGTTGTTAGGATTAGAGGTTAGGTCTACTTCAAGTTTCTAAGGACCACTTGTCCTTTAATTCTTGTTTAGAGCAAGGGATCAAGTAAGTTTCCTTTTTCATATTTTGCTTATTACTGTACAAGTGCTTATTATTGCTTACTTTCAGCTTATTAGTGCTTATTCATGTTCTTTATGCTTGTTTATGCTTGTTTAATACTTTTATGCCTTTAGTTTAAGTTTTTTATGCAAATCTGTCATTTATATGCTTGTATTGCTTATTGCTTATTGTCTTATTTCAGTGCTTATTTCTGTTTGTTTGTTGTTTACTTTAGCTTAATGTTGAATGCTTTTTATCTGTCTTTAAACCTCATTGCTTAAAACCTTTAAAATCAGCTTAAAATTTGAGTTTAAAAAGTTTAAGGAGTGTTTGGGTCAAGGGTAGAACATGGGTTTAAACGGGTCAAAGTAGTTTAAAAACCTGTTGGGTCATTTGGTGAACTTTGACAAACCATATTAAGTTGTTTTCAAACTGTTTCTCAAAGTTTTTAAGTCTTCAAAATTGTATTTAAGTTTTTCTAAAGGGGTCTTTGAAACTAAGGTAACAAAAACAGTTTTATGTTGCTTATTTGATTAAAAACTTTTTAATAGGCTTTGAGCATTGAGTTAGTGTCCTTTTATAGTGTCTAATGCATTAGTATAGTTTTCTTTTGGTTTACCTTTATTCTAATCAAATCTGTCAAGTTTTAGTTTCAAAAGCACTTTTTAATTCTCAAATACGGATACTTTAAATTGTGCTATCTTTCAAAATTTTGAGCATAAGACATTTTAGTCAGACTAATTGTTTTGACTAGTTTTCACCTGTGAGCTTATTTCCTAGCTTAATTTTAAAATATCAGATACTTTAAATTGTTTTTAACTTTCAAAATTTTGAGCATAAGCTCATTTTAGGTCTCACTCAATCTGTTTTGACTAAGTTTTCACTTTGGAGCTTATTTCCTAGCTTAATTTTAAGCCTGCAAATAGCCATTGTCTTTAAGAGAAATAAAACCAAAAAGTATGTGCCCTGTGTAACTTGCCCTTTTTCATAAGCAGTTTTCTTGACTTATAAGTGTTTCAAATTCCTTTTTGTCAGCTGTTTTAAATAGCCCATTAGTCAAGCTTTAAGAGCTTATAAGCCCCATAGCCATAAGGATCCTTTAAGGGCTTGAAATTAAGCCCAAAAAGTTCCCCTTTGGCTGTTGTGTATACACTTTTGTGCAATTTGCTTATTTGCTTATTCTGGCTTTTCTGCTTATTTTTCCTGGCTTATTTTCCTTCATTTTGCTTATTTAGGTAGTATATCTTATTTGTGTTAGCTTAGTTTTCATTTCCCCTAGCTTATTTCCTCTTTAAGAGCCCAACAGTTAGCTTATCTTAGTATTAGTATATAAAAAAAATTCTGCCCTTTTTAAGATTCTGAGCTTATTTGGTATTTAATATTGCTTATTTTGGTTCCCTCTAGCTTGTTAGGTGTAGGTTCTTGATTGTCTTAGCTTATTTTGGATTGGCCTTAGCTTATTTAGTTTTTAATAGCTTAAGAAATAAGCCTAGCAGTTTTAAGTTAAAAATAGCAGTACTAACTTTAAAGTTAGTACTGCTGATCCTTTAAGCTCATTTCTTGCTTATTCATCTTGTTTTCCTTGTTGAATTTTGTTCCTAGATGCTTATTTTATATTGCCTTTATTTATTTTTGCTTAATTTCCCTTTTATTTTGCCTTATATAGCTTATCAGTTCAAGCATTTAAGCCCTTTATTGGTATTAAGCATTCTAGCATTTTAGCTTATTTTAGCTCAATATTTTGCTTATGTCCTGTTCACTATTGCTTATTATGTTTAGGGTGAAGGCTGTTTTTAGCCTTTTAGCTTCCTAGTAGTTTTTTGAGTTTAAATAAGCCATAGTTAAGCTGCCTTAGTTTAACTTAGTGAAAAAGCAAAAAACTGCTGTCATCTTTGAGTGCTTATTTTGGGCTTATTTGTAAGTTTCATAAAAAGTGTCTTTTATAAAATTTGCTTATTTTCATTAGCTCTTCAAATTTGTTTTTTTTAAGTTTTTGCAAAAAAAGGGAAGATGGAAGTCGGGGGTGAGCAAGGCTCGAACCCCCGACCTCAACACCCTCAACCTTTTTAAAGCCTCAACACACACACCCTTACCAACGCGCCCTGGGGACTTTTTCATCCTTTCTTTGCAATATTAATCTTTTATACACTTTTTGAACTATTTAGCTTATTAGGCATTTTAGGCTTATTTGACAGCTTATTTGATAAGATGAGTTCCCGAGTTTATTTTTCTTAGATTCTACATTGTTCAATTTACTTTTGCTAATTTTTTCAGAATTTTTATAAATAGTTTAGCATTTTTAAGCATTTAATTTGATTAAAATCGTTTTTAATTCATAAAAAATTATAAAAAAGTCAAAAAATATAATTCTTTTTTAGAAAATTTTCTTTTATCATATAGTTTCTAGGAAAATTAGTTTTGCTTCCGTAGGGTTTAAATTTTAAATTTTCATTTTTTAAAGAACGAGATTCATTCCGTTTACGTTTTTAGTATTTTCAAGCTCAAATCTCCTTCGTTTTTAGTCTAGTTTTCTTTGTTTTAGCTTTTTAGTCAATTAATTCTTATAAAAACCAAAAAGATCATTGTAGGACTTAAATTTGATTTTGTAGGACATAAATTTTGCTTTCAGTTGTTTACATGTCGTTGTTTTTAGTCTAGTTTACATTTTTATGATTACGTGTGTAATTGTAGTTTACTTGCTTACTTGTTTTTGTGCATTTATTTACTTGTCATTTACATTTTTGGAGGATTTAAAAACCAAATCAAACTCTTTGATGAAAACCATTAAAACGCGCGTGCACGAACTTAGCCGATTCTCAATTCTCGCTTCGTCGAGGGAAAACGACACTGGTTGAGGTTTTTAAGTCTACTTTGGTTACCAGTTCGTTTTTAAAACCCGACGAAAAATACTTACTATACTATTATTTGATATAATCAATATATACTATATATATCTACGTATAGCGTATTCGGAGCGTATCAGCAATCATACATGTCTCATCCGTCGTTACGGGTATGTGTATTGTATGGTTTTGTCGCCGGTTGGTGTTGTAACATTTTGGTAAAGATTGCATTTAGGGTTGATTCACCCCTTAAACCGTTGTGTTGTTTTGTCAACCATTTTGTCTTTTTAAAAAAGTTGTATCTAGACTTTAGTGGTGGAGATTGTATCTTTGTACAAAGACCTATAATAGAATACTCGCCGAATGACTCTGAGCAGTTGAGTGATCACCAAAAATTAAAAACACATAGATTAGAGAAGAGTATGAGTGTGATTCGTTTTTCCTTTCGTGAGGTGCGCGGTTGGAATTATATAGCCATATGTAACTTTTTTAACTTCATATCCTTTCATGGGATAACAAGGGATATACTCTTTTCGGGAAGTATTTAAAAGGTTCTACTTGAGGGCAAGTAATGTCAACGTGGGGGGTAATTGATAAACTCAATATTTAATACTTTTTCATATCAAATTCCCACATTTATTTGCACTACTTTATGTATTTTTGATACTTAATCGGTCTTATATGTTTGTATTTTTTATGTAATTTTGGAAAGGAACGAAAAGTTGCGGAAAATGACTTTTTATATCAAATCGCATTATTTATGAGTCACGGCGTAATTAATACCATGATTACGCCATAACCGTGTTATTACATATAAAAGTATGCTGACGAATAGAAGTTACGGCTTATCTTCTTATTTTGATTAGAACTTAATCTGTCCTAAGTTTTTAATGTGTCAAAAGATGTCTAGAATCTGATAAGTTAGTAGCAAGTAGCATTTAGCTCACAATGTCAAATGTCACTCATGCAGTCTGTTTTAGTTTAAGTTTTAGCTTAAAATCTATCAAAAGTCCTTCAAAAATATGTCTAGTAAACTGTCTTTATGTCTTTTGATTCCTTTTAGCTTATTATAGTTGCTTATTATTTTAGTCATTAGAGCTTATTAAGTTTAGGCTTTCATCAATTACAACGCAAAGTATGAATCATCCAGGGACCAAAGTTGTGCAGAAATTATGAAGTTTCAATAATAAAACAAAAAGAACAAGGAAGTCTAGTGGCCAAACTCGTCACTAGAGCAAAGTTCCTAATAACTATATATAGGAAATCACATGTACAGGTTTATTATTATTCAAATATCAATTAGGAGTTCGGTGGTTTCTTTTGCGCCGGCAAGTGAACACAAAAAGGGATTTTATTCCCTTTTGGTTACTGTTCGCCGTTCGGGTATTCGGGGTTCGCCACGGGATCCAACTAAGAAGATCTGAAGCATTATTTTAGCATGATTTGTACATGATTTCTCAACAATTACAGTTTGATTTCAATTAATTATTTATAATGATTTATTTGATTTCGGCTTAATTTGTTGATGCTTGATATTTATTATGTTTAATTTTGCTCTTGTCATTTAATTTATTAATTATTCCTTGGTTAATTATTTTTGATCTCTTTGTCTGACTATTGTTTCGTTAGATATTCCTTGACTATCGTGTAACCCTGGGTTTTGGTAGTACGGGTGGTTTGGACCTTGCTTGCCCCATTATTAGATTATCATGTCAATATGGGATCCATCGGGTACTAGGGAGGATCTATGACTCCATCCCTAGTGTAGGAACTGACCGGTCTCCGCACTTATCACTCATTATACTTAAAAAGCACAAGAACTCTTTCAGAAGGGGTTAATAATCTGTATAGGTTATTAGATAAGTTTTGGGAATAGTTGTGATTAATCACTGCAACCTGGATAACCTACCTCCTATACTATTTGGACCGGAATAGCAGGGAGCATAGGATAGACTAAATATACCCATTCAAGTCTATCGACTTTAGAAACCACTAATAAAACAAGAATTAGACATTGCACTTGAGATCAAGATAATTAATCCTAGGATATTTAATTAAGTTAAATGGGTTCATCTTCTTAGTATCCTTCCACTATACCATTTCCTTTGATTGATAAAACCAGTTTCATTCTTCTCATCTATTCTCTTGTAATTTAATTATTCAACATCTTTTAAACATGACAACCACTTTAAACTCATATTTACTTCCACCCTTTAGCTCTTAGGACGACCTCGAATTTACCATAACTACACTACTCACGATCAGGTTCTCTACCCGTTAGTGCGTTTGTAAGGTGAAACGAGTTTTATAAATTTAAAACTTGGTAAATAAATATTTAAAAGAAAATACGCATCATACCTTTTCGTCTTTAATTATTTTGCTATCATGTTCGGTAAATATTACTTCGCACTTATTATCTCATATTTGCCCAACACTTAATAAATTAAAATTTAAGTTATCTACGTGCTCAACATTTTCAATAATGAGGGAGTCATGAGAAATCGTACCTTTTCCTATGATGTTATGACGTAAGTTGCTTTCGAAAATTATATTACCTTCGTTATATGCTTTGTATGTAGAGAAAATCTTTTGGTTCCCCGTCATGTGCTTGGAACACCCACTGTCTTTAATCCACTCGTCAGGCTCTAAATTTATTCCCAATCATATTTCATTTGATGCTTTTGCCACAAGACATGTTTCGTCCTTAATCTTTTCTTTCTCATCTTTACCGCTATCGCTCCAAGATTTTCCAACAAACCCCCATTGATTTTTGTTTCTTGGTAAATTCGAACATTCACCAATGAGGTGATTTGGATCACCACATCTGAAACATTTTTTCACCCGTACCATTTTTGTTGTCTTTGCTTCTTTGAAGTGACTTCTTTTCATCACGTGATTGCTTTGTGAAGCTTCTTCGTCTTTTGAGGAATTTCTTGAAGTTTCTTATGACCATAGCATATTCTTCGTCTTCGCTTTCGGAGGTCGAACTTTCTTCATCACTAGATTCCTTTTTAGCCTTTAATGCAAGGAATTTACTTTGATCCTTTTTACCTTTGACTATTTCGGAGTTTTTCTTTATTACTACTTCGTACACCTTTAAATTACCAATAAATTCATCAAGTGATAATGACGTCAAGTCCTTTGATTCTTCAATAGATGTGACCTTTGCGCGCCATTTAGGATGAAGTGGCCTAAGAAATTTCCTGGCATAGTTCTTGCTAGAAAAACTTTCATCAAGTGCTTTTAAACTAGTAATAATAGTGTTAAATCTAGCTAACGCATTATCTATCAGTTCTTCTTCTGGAATCGTAAATTGCTCATATTGTTGAATAAGAAGATCTATTTTATTATCTTTGACTTGATTATTACCTTGGTGAGTAATTAATAAAGTATCCCAAATTTCTTTTGCGGTTTTACACATAAAAATTCTTTCATATTCTTTTTGTGGCAAAGCATTATAAATAACCATTTTAGCTTCATTATTTTTAGCAAGTCTCCTTTTAAGTTCGTCACTTTGTATATTAAATGGTACAATTTCATCCTTTT
>BQNB010050268.1:4546-41590 GCA_026074375.1 Tanacetum coccineum | reverse complement strand
AAACATATAAACATGCATGTTAGTGGACTAACGACCGACTGACCTCATGATTTTAAACCCAAATTTACTCGATGAAAAAAAAGCCTACACAATTACGAACCGAACATATTTCAGTTAATTACCCAAAAGCCAACATCAAATTCACTAAGTAGCTGTTGGATCAAATAAGCTGAAGCAGAAATAAGCGGTTCACATAGCTTTACTGGGTTTATCTGGGGATTCATTGTGCCTGGAAATGAACCCCGTGGGTTTGAAATTTGGATCCACGTAAAATCCTTAGTTTCATAAGCTAATTTTAATATAAAATGCACATAAGCTTGAACTTACAATTTATATGCAAATGTGTTGCCATAAAAAAATTTATATATTTTGTCATAAGCTAATCTTAATGACAAACTTCAAGGGCACCAATATGTATTCAAAAGCAGCATAAACTATAAACTTTGAGACAAATTATCAAACACATACTCTCCATCCTTCAAATCAAAATAATTTATTACTCGTAAAACAATCCCACAACCCTTTCAATTTGTTACCTCCTCTCTCTATTATCACCATTTCTTATTCAGGTGACAATAAAAGCAAATATTGAAATTACATGTTTTAGCCCGACATTCAAGAACCAAAAAACCATTAATATCTTGATTACATAATTAATACTGGAACACACATACTTTGGTGTATATTTTTCTCTTTGAACTAAATGTTAGTAGAGGATGTTTTTATGATATGCCCGAGTTTCACTTGTGCGCCCAAACCTCATGTTTCGTCGTATCTGCCCGAGTTCTGGTGCCTCCAAACCATATGTTTGCGTAGTAATCAATTCGACTAATGCAATTAAGGTGAAAAGAATTCCTGTATTTGCATTTCTGGCAATGATAGAGAGGGAAGTTGGGGTCCATTTCCTCCTCACAAATATCACAATAGAAATCTTCTGGATGATCATCGACCGGAGGGTACGTCAATGGGATTTCATGTCCCTTGCAATACCTGTGAGCAAGGGAAAGAGGAGACCTCATTGCACAATACATGTCTAGTTGGAACTCACAATCCTTACAAGCATATATTATACCATCATACCTCATGTTACATGCCTTACAGAGAAGTGCAGGATCAATAAGTTGGGTAAGAGGATGGTTGTGGGATTCGTGTTTGATGGTATTGGGTAAAAATGCACAATTTACACAAAGGTAGAAGTTGCATTTCGTTTCACATTTGTAGGCAAACGTGTTGCCGCAACTGTAACAACCAGTGCATATATAGAAGCTTTTACCTCCTGATGTGTCTACCAAGTGAAGGGTGTGATCTCGGTGAAGTTGATGTTGTAATGTTCGGGGTAAGTGGGCACAATATTTGTGGAGATCAGTGAATACAGAACATCCATCCTCTTTGCAGTTATAGTATGGGAAGGAGAGGGGTCGTACACATGCATAACATACCTTTATTGGATCACCATCGGGCATCATGTTGTTACCTTGTGGATCGTCAACATTAAGGATCAATGGATGAGCAGGATGACTCCAATGATTAATCTCAGTTGTCTCCTTATCATCCTGAGCAAAGAGTTTAGAATGTAGTAGTTTCAATGGGTTTGTAAATGCCTCTGACATGGGAAAATGCAGCAAACTGTGTGCGTCGTCACTAGCCGCCGAAGTGCTCGGATCATCTCTGAAAGTATAAATGTGCATAATGTTTTCAGAAGAGAATCAATAAAAAACACACAACATTTAAACAAGGTAAATTCAATTTTACCTTGGAGTAGAGGTAGAATTTTTCTGTGCATTTAAGGCACATTTGATATGGGAAAAATATCTACAGTTTCCACAATGGTACAACCATTCCTTCCTTCGAATGTATTGGTTGCAAAATTTGCAATAGTAACTGAACTTATAAAATTTCTCTGGAAGCGAGTAGACGAGAAAAAGTGGGTGTTTAGGGTGATGAAGTTTTAGATCAATGGTTGGTGGTAAGGATGCACAAGCCTCATGGATCCAGAAGTCACAACTATCACATTGATAGAATAAGGCTTTTTCGTCAGTTTTGCAAGCGTCACAACGGAATGCACCATGCCTTAATTGGAGGGTTAAAGTATGTTGTGGATGGCCTTCGTGTGGTATTTTGATTGTTGCCTTCTCCTTGATAGCATCATATTCTGCCTTACAAGCGAACTCAACAAGAAAACAATTAGCACAAGCATTAAATCCTGGCCAATCACCGCCGTACATACAATAAAAAAACCCTTTAGTTATTTTTTGACGGCAAATTCTACAATGATAAGATTTAGGACGATCAGTTTTGAACATTCTGATTGTTAGAGGATGATGATAAAAAGAAGGGTAGTCGATAGTTATCGGAAGTTGTGAACATAATTTATGAAGAAAAAAACGACACTCAACGCAAGCATACGCAGAGTCACCCACTGATATGGATTCCTCACATATATCACACTCAACAACAGCTCCTCCTGGTTTCTCCAAGTGATCAATCAGCTTCAATGGATGCTCCTGATGAAAAAAATGATTAATCTCTTCCATTATTTCCCTCTCTTAATTTTTTTTTTTAATTTTGACACAAAGGAAATCTTTATTACTTTAAATTAAAATGAAAAATGCTTGAAGACTGCTTCCTCTCTTTACGGATTTTTTGAATATATTTATAGTTTTTAAAATTACATTCTTTACCCTTGTTGTTTTTGCCATACATACCTTTTTGTCCTTCAACTTTTCTTTTAGGCATTAATACCCTTTATAAAAAACATCTCAAGCTAATTAAAATCTAAAATAACCATTTTCTTTCTAACTTTTATGTCCATAATATAGTTTAAGGTAACTGACAACAAATAGAACCTCCAAAAATGATGAGAATTATAACTTTTAAGATATAAAACGGTTAACGGTTTATTACAAAAAAAACAATTCTCTAATTTCTTGAACAATAGCAAATATTATCGGCCGTTCAAAAAAAAAATAGCAAATATCATCGATTGTCTAGTAACTACAGTAATTAAAAAGTAAGTATATGAAAGTTTGTTATTATTCAGGTGACTTTATATGTAAATATGTGGAGTTGGGAATTTGAAAGGTCTAGAAAATGGAGAGCTTCATTGTGAAAATTGCATGGAAAGAGTACTCATATTGTCTTCTAGTAATTTATCTATTTCCATCTTTCTGTCTTTGATTATATCAACTTTTTTGTTACCTAATGTTACACTTTTTGGCCGACTAATTTATAAGATTCTTGAACTCAGTATCACTCAAATTCAAACACTTTTAAATTCCTATTTTTAAGAGAATGTTGTGATTATTTTAAAATTATTTGCACCTAACTTACAATTGAATCTAATCAATTTTTTAGTGATAATAGTCGTGAACTTTTTATCACCAGCGCACCCTTAAGGGTGTGTTTATCAAAAGTAGCAGTAGCTGTGAGTAACAACAGTTTTTTTTTATAAAAACGTTTGGTAACATAATGTGTAAAACAACTCATAAATGCTCAACGATTCTAAATGCCACTTCATAGAGCGTTAGAAGATGAACATTCCGAAAAAATAGATAAAACTGCTTGTTTGTCAAACGAGCCTTAAAGATAAACGCTCAACGCTAACAGCTCACCGCTTCTAAATGCTCCACGCCAAACACGCTAATGATTGATTATATCAGATTAAATGTCTACTGAAAAGTAGAGACATGAAAAAGTTTATCTTTTGTTTCAACCATAGTGAGCTTATAGTTTATATCTATGTGGCATGAAAAGGTCCAAGATCCTAGACCTCTTCATAATTTAATGCATGTGTTATGGTTGAACAATTCATATTGTTGTAAAAGGTTTATACATAGTGATATAGGTTTATACTATCAAAAGCTTTATAAGTTTATGACTTGGCATTTTATAAACCTATTGAAAAAAGCTTCACCACCGTAGATGCTCTTAAAAAGAGCATAATTATTAGTCAAAGGTTAACATATAATTTGACAAAATGAAACTGTTTATCATTATCTTGGAACGAATAAAGAATCTTCACCTTTGAACTTTGATATCCTAGCCCTATATAGTAACTTATATATTCTATCTTATCTAACTCTCGATCAAGCCACATTTCACCTAAATACAGTTAAAACAGCTAAAACATGCCATAAGTTAGGTATATAGTTAGCATACGAATTAGGCATAATAAGAATTTAACTCTTGATTAACTCTAATTCAGTATTCACAACATATTTTTAAAAAATCACATGCATAATAACTGTTTGATGATTATCTTTTGACAACTACAAGCAACATAAAAGAAAAAACATCCCTTTAATTTTAACTTCTTCATTGCTCTTTAAGCTTTGGTGAACATGAATTGCTCTTTAATCTTAACTTCTTCATTGCTCTTTAAGCTTTTGTGATAAATAATGAAAATAAAAGTATCTACATCGTGTTTTGCTCATGTTAAAGGCTTATGTAGGATGGGATAGGATAAACTAATTAATCTATAGTCGATATTTCTGTATATATTTTAATAGTAATGTTGTTTACAAGAATAAAAATAATATATGTAGGATTGATAGCCTACAACCCTGGTTACTAGATGCGGAACCTCGATCACGAAGAACACACAACACAGCAGTCGACAGAAAAGAAAGAGAAGAACAGAGCAAGCACACACAAGGTATATCCCTAATCGATGATTGATTAGTATTGAAAGAATGAACGTACATTGTTCCTCCCCCCAGGAGTCAACAAAAAGAATTACATAACATCAAAAAATGGTAAAATCCCGAGACTTTAACTGCGAGAGAATCAAAAGGGATGAAAAAACTTTTGACACGAAGGCTGACGAATCGGTTTTCACTTCGGCAAAAGAAAAACCCCCCATCCCGGAGGCCGAGCCACCGGTTTTCACTTTGGGATAGATTTTGATGAAACCCCAAACAAGTCCCGAGAGAAGGATGAAAAGAAGAACCATCCTCAAAAACGACGAAGATGCCAACGAAAAAATTCCTCTGGCGCTACAGGTACGCCAACAGCCGAACTTGAACGCAGCTTCAGGAAAAAAACCAAAGCAGGATTCATGTAATTCCTTGCTTAGGGATCAAAGCCTTTTCAAAGTCCACTTTAAAAATAAGGAGCTTCTTTTTTGTTTTTTTATACCACTCAATGATTTCGCTTAGAAATAACGGGCCATCAAGAATTTGACGTCCAACAATAAACGCACGACTGTTCCTTGTAAATATCTTGTCAATCACTTAGATAAACGGTTAGCTAAATTCTTGGCAATGATTTTATAGTGTATACCAATAAGCGAAATAGGGCGAAAGTCAGTGATTAAGGTAGGTTGTTGACCTTTGGGATAAGGGTGAAAGACGGAAGGAATTTGCACCATTAGGATAACACAGAAGCCAATGAATAGTTAACAAAATCGTATTGATCCTTCTGAATAGTACCCATACTCTTAACAAAAAGCAAAAGGTAATCCCTCCGGGCCCGAAGGCTTTTCTACTTCCACAATCACCAACGGCTTCCTTAATTTTCCTCAAGGGTAAACCTTTTTCAAGAGTTTTCTCGATTCAATGCAAATTAAGAGAATGAGATGAGGAAGGTTAGAGAACATAACTGTGAATCTTGATCTTGGAATTTCCTTTTATAGAAATGACAGGAAGGCATATTGATTAAACAAGGTCGGGAGGTGGCGTTCTGTGTTCCTCTATTTCTTCAACCATAATCCATTGATCATTGGATTCGCTTTTTTGGTTGATGAGCCCATGGGATTGAATTTGGGAATTTAATCCCCTTCTATATTTCCATTTGACATGAGCTTTTATGAATGATTATCCATTGAAGGCAAAACTTATCGATCTTTTCAATTTCTTGAAGAAGGATGAGCGGTGATCATTGCGGAAGGCATAGCGATCCCTCGTCAATCCTTTTCTCATTTGAAATTAATTTCCTCAAGAGCCAACGTTTTTTATGTCTTCTTTCAACGGTCGTGATGTTGTTGATCCTCAATTGTTTAATCTTATCCTTGAGGCGGCGAAACTTTTCATGACATTTGAGTTTAGATCAAGACAAATTCCTCATTCCTCTTTAACGAGGTTATCAAAACCATCTCTCAGAAGCCATGAGTTATACAATTTGAACGGAGTGGGACCAAAATCAGTTTTGTCAATATGAAGAAGGGTTTGGGTATAATCAGACATAACCTACTCGAGAGCAATAATTCCGAACTTCTGGGAGCAGATATAGTACATTTTGAATAAGGAAGCGATCAAGTTTACTAAGCTTAGTACCTGCTTTATTCATCCAAGTAAAAGAGCGGCCACCAATAGGAAGATCGACTAAACCTGTGGAATCAATGAAAGAGTTAAAATGACCAGCTTCAACACTATTCAAAGTAGTGCCAAACCTTCCTTGTGCGTTTCTGACAGCATTCATGTCTCCAAACATAATATAGGAGCCATTATGGTGATTGATGATGTCCGTGATTCTTATTCATCAATAAGGCAAGTTTAGAAACATGATATTGTGGGCCGTAAATATTCACCATGAAACAGTCTCCCACTATATTCTTCCAATTCCCTTTAATAACGAGTCGTCACACCAAATAGAATTCTTAGAGAACATATTGGGGTCCCGTATAGAAATAAGACCACCTGATGAGACCACGAGCTCATACTACAAGCATAATCAAAAAGGCACTTAGTTAACCCATCATAGATTAATTCGAAATAGCTCAAGACGAGTCATTTTTGATTCTTGAATACTAAGAAAATGCACCATTGTGTTTAAGGCAAAGGTCCTTTATCAAAATGTGTTTTATTCTTTTCCTCGTACCACAACTATTTATTGACAAAATATTCATTTGTCAACCATGTGAATCCCGATTCCTTTGATTCATTTTGTTTAGGTTTTTTTTCATCCTTAACATCATAACAAGCTACGAGACCACATCATGATTTGGTTGAGTTCTTTATAAGGGAAAATCATTTGATATCAATTTTTTCTACGTCTTGCAAAACGATGTAGAACAATTGCTAGATGATTGAAATGCTCTTTTTCATGAACTCAAATAAAGGAGGTTACTTTAAATCCGATGACATTTTCCCTTTGTTTCTGAATTAGTGAATTAAAATTGATGTTTCTGCCATTTTTTTTATTTGGGGATGTCGATTGAATACCTATTTTCACCATCTTTTTTGTCCCCTTAGGTACCCAGTTCATTGTCAAAAGCTTGTTCATCCATATTGTTAAGTTTTGTTTGGAGTATTTTAAAATCATCAATCGGTTGCTCGTTGTTTGATTCAGATACATGATCCATTCTTTAGTCGTGTTGAAGGAATGTCATTGTAGTCATCTTTTATTTTTGTACTCCATGATCCAATTTCTTGGACCGAAACCTCAAAAGACTCATTCTTGATGTCGACTTGAACAGTTTCCGAGATGAGTTGATGTGATTTGGTAGATATGCAAAGTCTACCTGAACTCAATGATGTGGATTCTTCCTTCTCAAAGAATAAGAATTTCTCAAAGTTACTTGCAATCTTTTTGTAAGCCATTGAGCCCCAAGCACATAAAGGTAAACCACTCACCTCAATCAAGAATTTCGTTCGTCAATTTTAAAATTAGGCATGGGAGATTTTTTATCGAATACAACCTTTTAAGACTTTCATTCTCTTGGAATTTAGAGCAAGACATAGATGAGGGAAATTGTATCCAAATCCAGTATCCGCACAACATGATGAATTCTTAAGATATAGAAGCCTTCTTCTACAAATGACATACATGTTTTTCCTTGGAATCAATGTCTATTCAATTTTCACAATTAGGATCTGTATCCGTGTTTCCAATTAATGGTTTCTTGTTCGAGAGTGTGATGTGGTTTTTGGAATTATTTGGGTTTTGTTTCGTTTGGAGGTTGATATGGGAACATATTTGAGGGTCGAGGAGTATGAGGGTTTTGGTTGGTGTGTTTTGATTTCTGGAGGTTTATTATTTGTGGCGATGTTGTTAAGAGATGGGAAGGCGTTATGGTTATTTCGGCGGTATGGAAAAAAAAAAAAAAAAAATAAAAAATAAACGTTGGTAGGTTTTGTGGGATTGGAGTATATTTTGGTGCTAGGGTTTTTGTTGTTGGATGTTGGTTTATAGCTAAGTGATGTAAAGATGAAAACTACCCAAATCCATATATTCGAAATAGAATCACAATGAATTCGCATCATTAACACCAAGATTTTAATAAAACCAAAGCGTTTTACCTACATTAGATAATATGAATTAGCGATGAAAGGTCAAAACAAACGACCATGAGGAAGCACACACGTTCATAAATCCTTTTGATGTTAATGCCAGAGGCATATTGGTGACATAAAAGGATGTTGCAATGTTCTCCAAATCCTTATGATAAGGATTTTCAATTGGTTTTGATTTCTTGTTCCGAGTTATCCATGTCCAACTATTTTGATCCGTATTGACGAATTGCTTTCCCATGAAGAAGAAAATTGATTAGGGTTTTTGAAGATTAGAGTTTTTTTTGATGGAATGAAAGATCGAGGAAGAAGATGGGAAGGGGTTGAAGGGAGGAAAATTGATTAGGGTTTTTGAAGATTAAGGGTTTTTTTTTTAATGAATGAAAGATTGAAGAAACAAGGGATTTATTTGGAGGATTTCATAGATAATGTAGTTGCATTATTATTTTAAGAGTTTGAGTTCAAGTAATGCATTCATTTCAAAAATTATTTTCCCAAAGTCATTTTTTTTGTGAGCATACAATTTTTTTATGGCGAAATTCACAAAATATATAAACGGATTTTTTTTATCACTATACGCGACTTGTACTATAATTTCCATTCTTTTGCAACAATGCGTACTAGAACAAATTTCTTCACTTTGTTTTATTGAGCCGATACACTGCAATAAATAACCAACTTTCACTACAACATTTGCCACTATCCCCAGGGATAAATCCGGGGTTTCTCGGGCGACTTGTCGCTGGGGATAGCTTTCCCGGGCGATATGTCGCCCGGGATAAGTGGAACGGAAAAGCTCGAATGAGATTCCTTCCCGGGCGACATCGTCGGCCCACATAGTTTCAGTCAAACAATTAAGTGCCACGGTGGATGGTTTTCCCGGGCGACCGAAAATTAATTAATTAATTAGGCATAATCCCGGGCGACATGTCGCCCGGGAAAGTGTTAAAATATGTTTATTAAATAAATTATTATTAAGAATCTCGGGCGACGTGTCGCCCGGGAAAGATTTAAAATAAATTTATTAAATAATTTATTACTAAGAATCCCGGGCGACATGTCGCCCGGGAAAGGTTTTAAATATATATATCCGGGCGACATGTCGCCCGGGATAAGTTTTAACAAATATTTATTTAATCTATCCCGGGACGACATGTCGCCCGGGAAAAGTCTGCCCAAAAAAAATTTTTTTGCATCTGCACAGCAAGGCAATTTCACAGATTTTTTTTTGGAATTTTTCGGGAAAAATTACCAAAACTCAAAATGTATAAAATCCAAAATAGAATGTCTACCCAAAATACATTACAACTTGTCATCGAAACACAATACGATCAACGCATTTGTTTTTAATAAAGTCTAAATACGTTCAAAATCCGAATAAACACAATATAATCTTATTAATTTATTTTTTTTTTTTTTTTTTATACAAAAAACGGGTGACGAAGTCACAAGATTCCTTTATCGCAAGATACAGTCAATATTCACTTTAGATAACTATGTTCTAAACGTACGGGAACAAATTATTCACATAAGGGGTCGCCAATATATACTTCCAAGAACAAAATAGCTTATACTTACCCAAAAATCCTCTAAAAACTATCGTCCTCTCCTCGCCGCCGTTCTCATATCTCCTGGATCATCATCCCCGCACCCGCCACTCCCGCTGCACCACTCGTACTAGGTTGTGACTCAAAATTGATTAGGCATCTGAGTAAACTTGTCGTCACTCCTAAATAACCTCATGAACATGTTTTCACTTGTTTGTGACTGCTTCTCCCTCTTTTGAGCCTAGCGATATCGGCGGAGTGCGTGCTTTGAGATGGGGAGGGAGGGGGAATGACCGTGCCCTGTCCTGGCAAAACCCGTCCAACACCGGGAATGTGCCCCCGCTGCTTGCCCCCGCGAACAATGGCCATGATCTCATCCTCGTGTAGGCAACCCTGTGAGGGTGTTGGAAGCCTAGACCCTGTGCTCAGCATCTATTCCTATGTCGTCACAAAAACACAAGATAGTTAATAGATCAGTCGGGTCACTACTTTGTTCTCGACAATCATTAAAGTGGCTGTTTTGGAACAAAACTTACATAAAGGCTTTGTCCTCGGGGTTCAGAATACGCCACCAAAGTATGTGTCAAGAAGAAGGTGTGATCAGCGCCGGGTACCTCTCTAGTTAGCTGAGGTCTCCATCTGAACATACACACGTATATAAGATGAACAAATTAAAAACGACAAATCACAACACACCAAAGCGTTAATTATTATATATATATATATATATATATATATATATATATATATATATATATATATATATATATATATATATATGTGGGTGTGTGTGTGTGTGTGTGTGTGTGTGTGTGTGTGTGTGTGTGTGTGTGTGTGTGTGTAAAATAATTATAATATTTATTACATGCATATCTCGGAGGGCGGCAATAGACCGGGATCAACGTATGAGTCAATGTGTTATCGTTGTACATTAGACGTTCAACGTATGAGTCAATGTGTTATCGTTGTACATTAGACGTTCAACGGATGAGTCGATATGTTATTGTTGTACATTAGACGTTCAACGGATGACTGGATATGATGTCGTTGTACATTAGACGTTCAACGGATGACTCGGTGTGTTGTCGTTGTACATTAGACGTTCAACGTATGAGTCAATGTGTTATCGTTGTGCATTAGACGTTCAACGTATGAGTCAATGTGTTATCGTTGTACATTAGACGTTCAACGGATGAGTCAATGTGTTATCGTTGTACATTAGACGTTCAACGGATGAGTCAATGTGTTATCGTTGTACATTAGACGTTCAACGGATGAGTCAATGTGTTATCGTTGTACATTAGACGTTCAACGGATGACTGGATATGATGTCGTTGTACATTAGACGTTCAACGGATGACTCGGTGTGTTGTCGTTGTACATTAGACGTTCAACGTATGAGTCAATGTGTTATCGTTGTGCATTAGACGTTCAACGTATGAGTCAATGTGTTATCGTTGTACATTAGACGTTCAACGTATGAGTCAATGTGTTATCGTTGTACATTAGACGTTCAACGTATGAGTCAATGTGTTATCGTTGTGCATTAGACGTTCAACGTATGAGTCAATGTGTTATCGTTGTACATTAGACGTTCAAACGAGATGAGTCAATGTGTTATCGTTGATACATTAGACGTTCAACGGTATGAGTCCCCATTGTTATCGTTGTAATTAGACGTTCAACGGATGACTGGATTATGATGTCGTTGTTACATTAGACGTTTCAAGGAAGACTGGATATGATGTCGTTGTACCCCCCATTAGACGTTTCAACAGATGACTCGGTGTGTTGTCGTTTTACATTAGACGTTAACGTATGAGTCAATGTGTTATCGTTGTGTTGATGTTTAACGTATGAGTCATGTGTTATCGTTGTACAATGACGTTCACCGGATGAGGTCATATGTTATCGTTGTACATTAGACTTAAACGGTTGACTCGGATGTTGTATGTCGTTGTACATTAGATCTCCCGCCAATTCCTCCTGTAGCCAAATACTCCCGCCAAATTCTCCCTCCAAAAAAAACTTTTTTTTACCATAAAAACAGATATTATCCTCACAATCACCCACAGATCAACACATTCTTACTATCACAACCACAAACATGGTTCCACTGCTTATTATGGGGGGCTGAAGTTGGTGCATATGAAGCTTTTGCGTGTCTTGTGGATCCGAGATGTAGTTCTGCGAGAGTTGTATAACCTAAAACCGTGGTAAACTATACTATGCATGTCACGATCAAAGGTGAACAATCACATTGCTTTTTTTTGTGTAAATATCTAAATAATTGGTTAGTTGTAAATAAAACTTATTAGACTCATACTCTTAACAGCATCTCGAAGTCACTTTCAATGTAATTTTTTTTATGGAGAGGAACGTGGTAGTCTCCTGGTTGGTTCTCCTGGAGCTTCAACGACTCCAATTCATTCTCCAGGATCTTCATCGACTCAATTTATTCTTTCCAGACGCTTCAACGACTCCAATTTATTTCCAGGATACCATCGACTTCTAATTTATTCTCCAGAACGCTTTAAGGAAATGCAGACGTGCTCAAACTGCAAGCATGTGACTGATAAGTACGGTACTCGAGGCAATGTTAGAAATGATAGAATCCGGAAACCCATACCACACACTTAATTCAGTGCACTACTTCAGTAGTTTACAATGGACATGGGAAACTTAATTTGGAGTAGTTTGTCATTTGGAATGTAATTCGTATGCTTTAAGTGTCTGTTTGTAAGTCTCGTATGATTATCAGTCTAATATGTTTAAGTATCTGTCTGTAACTCACGTATGATTATCGGTCTTAGACCTTGCTTGTGTTACTATAAGTGATATGTATAATATTTAACTAAATAAATGTTTGTTTTTGTGTTACTTGGCGAATATGCATCTTGAAAAAGTATACGATATATCATGTTCAACTATAGAAGGGTAGTGCATATCCTGACCGAATCGAGAAAACGGAGTGTTTTTCTTATATAGTTATTATTTATCAAATATATAATAATTATTTTATGGATTAGAATCCTCTCAAGTTGAGTCAAACATGATACATTATGTTCACCAATCACAAATTAGTTAAATGTATACAACTTTTTCTTTTAATGAAAATCAAGGGCCCACTTATTTATTTCCCCTCACAAAAAACATAACATAATCAATCATGTTTGACCACAACTTGAGAGAATCTTTTTCCTTATTTTATAAATAATAATATATAATTATAAAATATATTCTATAAATAATACTGATTTAAAAACTGTATATTTTTTAGTAAAACGTTTTCCGGGTGACATGTCGCCCGGGAAAGGTTTTATTAAAAAAAATACAGTTTTATATATATTAAAAACTGTGTAATTTATTATTAAAAACTTTCCCGGGAAATTTTAAAACACGTTAATTAACACTAATCACAACCCTTAAACGTCGGACAGACTTTTGTCGTTTAGTGGGTTTTCCCGAGCGACAAATGTCGCCCGGGAAAACTTCGTCACCTGTTCTACTTTTTCTTGTAGTGTTTTGTTAGTTGACATGACCTTCTCTAGGAGAATTTGGTAATTAAACTTTTTTTCCAAGAACATTTGTTTCTCAAATTAGAAGTTTGCATCTTACTTTTAAATCTTTGCTATCTCCTTTTGTCAATTAGAAGTTTTCTTTACATATCACACAAAACTAAATTTTAGAAAATAACCCTTGTAGTTGTTAAAATCCAAACAAGAAACCTGTAAATAGATAACGAAAAATAAGGTTTCTAGTTGCTAATGACGTCAACCGATGTTTAGGCATCTAACCCAACTTTTAGAATGTGTCAACCACTTGCGGATGAATGGGTAAGCTTGGATGGGCTTAGTCGCTTAGGCCTGACAATTTAACATGCAGAATAAGTGCTCGATAAAAATTCATTCTGTAATCTTTTCTTCATCGACTCAATATGTTGTAAAAAGTTAGTTCCTCGTGCCCAGACTTCATGTGTTTAATAACTTACATAGACCTTTACGAGAGTAGAATGTGAAGCTCGGTTAGCAAGTATATATACTGTATGATGTTCCTCTCAGAACTTATTCCGGTGTATATGCTGTTGTATAGATTATATGTAACATGTGCTACTTCATTTTCTACAGAGAAACTTTGAGATTTAAAATAAAGAAATTAAATCATATTGAGCCTCGTGAATTTGGTCTTTACGATATTAAAATAATGAAATTCACATAGACATTAGTCTTTTTTTTTACTATCAAATTAATGTTTCAAAGGACCTTGTTAAACTTCTAAGAGATAAAAAATAATTTCTTTATACTACAAAAATGGATAAATGGATAAAATTTCATGTTCGATATGACTTTTTGACTTAGATGTACGCGGCCAAAACAAGTTATTCCCGTAACCGTATTTATCTAACTCTCGGAAATGTTTATCTAGTTTTTGTAAAGCAGTTAAGTGTCTTACCAAGGCATTTGATCGTGTTTTTTTTATACTACGAATGCAACTCAAAAGTATACACTTGTATACTCCTGATCTCATTCCCCAAGTACTTTATGATTATCCTTGAATGCTACTTTTGTGTACGAAATTAAGCATCTGCTTTTGCTTTTTTTTTCCTTTTCTTAAAATAAGTATTTGAACCAATGATAAGGTATTGAAAGATAAAGATGACATTCTAAAGTGTAATGTTTGCAGTTAATAAGTGCGTGAACTTTGTAAACGGGTATTTAATTTGAAATGTTGAGAGCAAAGTTTATTTTCATTTTAAATTGTCACAATAATTTTCAAATGAGAAATATATGAAGTTTTTATCAATTAGAAGTTTGAAAAAGTTTGCCAGTTATTAATTTTGTAATTCCATTTTATAAAGTTAATTTAATAAGCAAAACCCATAAGAATATCATATGCTTTGGACATAAGTCATGGTGAGCCAAACACTTTTGACTTGAAAACATACAAAATTTGGATTCTAGAGGCATAACGCATCAAATGATGCAGAGCTTTAGTACAAAAAGAATTTGTTTCAGCAACATTTATAGTCTTTCACATTATAAGAGCACTAGGTATGGTTGGTGTCATGACTTGAGTCGTAGGTCAAAAATGGTATTTTTTCTTCACAACACCAAAAACTCCCATAACACCAAAAAGTGCCTCTTTGGTTTACACCACATTTTTTGATGTTATGGGAGGACCCCACTTTTTTTTCATTTTAAAAAAAAACCATATAAATATAAATTTTAAATTTCATTAATAATTAAAAAACACATTACATAAAGTTTTTTTAAAAAATAAAAAAAAATAAACACGCGAAAACGCGAGACCCGAAAACGCGAGACGCGGTCAGCGTCTTGCTTTTTTGGGTCGCGTTTTCGCCCACCATCTCGGCTGGTGGTGGCGGCGCGAAACCCGAAAACGCCACCCACGGTGTGGTTCTCGCGGCGTGGGGTGGCGTTTTCGGCCATGGCTCAAGTCATGGTTCACCATACCTTGTGCTCTAATTGTATAAGTGTTCAAAAGAAAAAAAACATTATAATTGTATAAGGAAAATAATATGGAAGCCTAGATTACTTTTGTGCCTAAAACGATGTGATAGTGTTTTAGTGGTTTGTGAAATTGTGAGTTTTTATACTGTCTTTAATAGAATACTACTGTTATGTAGGTTTAGACATATGTCAATCAATACTCATTGTATAATTAACGAGATGGTATGCCTCGCGTGTTGCGACGGAGCCAGTTGCATTTGATATATGCGTTTTTTAAATGAGGAAATTTAGTACATATATGTTTTTTATACAATGATTCCTTTTTTAAATAATTTTCATTGGTCCTTATCGTGTTGAGTCGATTGGTTTATACTGCTTGTGAAATTATTGTTTGTGTCAACTCGTTTGCAAATATATTTGTGCCTGCAGCCACTATTTGGTTAGTAAGTGTTAGGTCTTGAATTTAAGATCAGTAAACAATAAAGTGTGTGTTTAGGTGTTGTGTGTGTGTTTGTTATAGAGAGAGAAAAAGTAAAAAGAGAAAGTTGTTGGTTAGTTATAGAGAGAGAAAGAGGAATGAGGAGATGAGAAGTAAAGAGAGAAAGTGAGGGAGGGAAATGAAATTTAATTAGAAGACCTCACTCTCAAATGAGGTGGGGATGGGGTATTTATACCCAAATACAAGGATGAGCTACTAGCTCTTGTTTCTTAGCTTTTAGCTATTTGTCGGGTCTCGTGACTTTATTTTAGTCACGAGCCTTTCACCTAACCTATTACACAATATTATTTATCTATTTATTACAAGACTTAATCTCAATAAGATCGTCACTTTTTTCATTCCTAACAATATTCTCCCATAGGACAATCATTGAGATCTCTCTTTGATTGCATTAATGATCATCACTTTCTATTCCTAACAATCTCCCCCTAAAGGATGATAAATGAGATCTCTCTTGTGATCTTGATTTTTGATCTTTAATGCTCGGTTGTCTTGAGTCTTGATGTGTAATAGTGGTCTTGTTTCAATCGTGCTCTAGTGATCTTGATCTTGATCTTTCCATTTTCCTTTTTTGTCTTTGCCTTTGAGATTTTTTCATATCATCATTCTTTACCGTAAATCCATCTTGATTTGTCTTTTGAAGCTTCTGACCAACATACTCATACTTTCTTGACATCTTACAATCTTCCTCATGTAGAACTTTTATCTTGATCAACAACTTGATGATTTGAGGAAGTTCTTTGATTTATCAGAGTCGCGGAAGTGTATCTTTGACCTTTTAGTATGAGATATGAAGGAATGAATATGACGGTGTTCTTGCTTCTAAAAGGTAGAGATGTTGTTGATGAGTTGACTTCCCCCCAGTTCATACCGCATGATTACAAGCTGTTCAACTGCTTCCCCCTAAATAGACAACCATAAGCAACTTATAGAAGATAGAAACTATAACCTCTAAGTCAATTAAGTCTCCGATGTTGTATACACCAAAGTCAATTAAGTCCTGGATGTACACATTTCTTCCCCCCTAATTGTTACACTCTATCGAAATATTCAACTATGACACTTCTCTTCCACTTGATTATATTTGATGACCATCAAAATAATCATAATTCGATTACGCCTGAATATTCAATAGTGAAATCATGTGTAGAGTATCAACTATCTCCCCCATCAATCTTGTGACATCATAAGAGATCTTGGTAATCCGACAATTCACTTGAGTAAATCAATCAAGGAAATGTTGTTGGTGTTTTTAGAAAACGAATTTCGAAAGAACACAATAACTATTAGATCACTTAGATTGCTAGTTGACACTAAAATGAATCATTAAGCAATCATTTTCAAATTAGTGACCTACATTCAGCGTTGGCTTGATGTTAGCACTGGTAGGATTTCCATTCATCATTGTGAATACTTTATTTAAGTATCACTCTTGAATGTTCCGGCAATGTCACTAAGACATGCAATATCACATAGACATATAAGCGACTCTTATACCTTTTGTATCATTCATGTTTAATACAAATGTAGTTTTTGTGTCCTATGTGAGATTTGATGATGGCTCTAGACTCAATTAGTGCATTTTGGTTTTAGTGAGCAGAGGTTGGAGCAGACTGCCACATTTTTAATATCAACAATCTCGGAGTGAGATGTCAGAAGATTATGCGTTTAATCTCCGTGACAATGAAACAAGAATTCTATTGAGAGAATCTTGAGTGGCTGGGAAGGGTTGTGCATTGCATCACTGGGTCCATAATGTCTTTCTTCAATACCTAAAATCAACGTATGAAATCCGATAGCATATGTATTGACCCGGTTTCTGTCTAATATTTGTGGAGGGCTTATTTATTTTCACCCTTTACACATCATTTCTTTTTCTTTCTTCAACCCCTTCAATGTCTACCAAGACGTCATTACAATCATCATGTTGTGATTGTTCCGATGATAGCTCATGCCTTAGTTGACATTATTCCCATTTTCATTCTACTTCATCGTACTGAAGGACATCTAATATATCTATGGAATGTCTTTAGGTAGATCTCTCCGGTTCTGGTTGGATCATGGGATAATACCTAACTTTACCACCTTATTTCTTCTTTGATCATCGTGAGGTAGTTGGTTATTGGGTATTAAGATCATAACCGTAAAACCTTTTGAAAATCAATCAAACTGTTTGATATAAATCAAAACTTTTAACACTTTGAAAGTTTTACTTTTTAAGAAATACCCCCCTTACACTTATGCATCATAAATGAAAGACTTTTGCACAAGGAGGAAATAGTTGATTGCACTTTGAGTCTTTAGATCACTTTTTAATTCAATTTTCTCCCCCTAAAAAATAGCATACCATATGATATTTTTGACATCAATGGATTAAAATAGCTATATGAGATTTTGAAAGTACATGGGAGAAAACGAATATAGCATGATGTTATTTGGAACATTTCTGAATGTTTTAAACAAATTTGATAAACTAGTTGTGTCAAAGTATGTCGATATCTAAAACGGATTGTCAGCAGATTGCTCACTCCTCATCTTGTTAAATTCAGGAAATGGTCGTAACCGGACATAATCTTCATCATTTGCACGCTTATCGATATATAGACACTTAACAACAACTATTTTTATATCAATTATTATTCATTTGTTTAAAGAACATTTTATTTTATACTCTCATTTTGTATGCCACCGCAATTATATTGAGGGATAGAGTGAGTGTTGAGCACATTATTTTGAAAGATTCTGAATTATCTTTTGAAAAATTCTTGAAAAATAATGCTCAAACACTACTTGTTTTTGAAAAGCTCCCCCTCAAAAATAGATCAAATGATTTAACGAGAAAGGGAGTGTTGAAGACACAATTTGAAAGATTTTGAAAAATCTTTTTGAGAAATTCTTGAAAATTGTGTTCAAACTTTTGTATACCATTTTACTTGAGCTCAAGATTTGTAATATCTTAATGAAATAGCTCAAGACTGAAAAGATTTCTCTTTTCGTTGTTAAGGATAAATGCACTGAAACGTACATTTTCCTTTTATTTGAGTCACGGGTTGCAATCTGACATGTGATTACAAACCATTATGACATCAAATTAATCAAACTTTGAAACCTATTTAAGCACGATGCTAACGGGTTTGACAAATTGTGAAAACCATTTGAAAGTTGTGTCAAGTCGATGTAAAGACGTTGAGTTCCAACGAGGGCTTGAAACCGGTGTTTTATTTGAAAACAGCTCTCGTGGAATCAACGGGGATTTAAAATCCCTTTTGATTTTCCATTTATTATTGAAACTCGGTGTTTCTTGTGGAGTTTTAAATCTTGTTGACGAAGAAGATTTTCATTTGTTATTGACATTTGATGTATCATTTTAAAAATTCGTTTTTGAACCGTTTGAAAATCTTCCTTTTTGTTGATGATCGAAGCAGAGTCATTCTTATTTTGCATCGAAAGCATTTCTGATTTGGAATATTTAAAAGATTTTGAATGACTTTGCTTTGGTTTCCACACTTGTTTTACCGGTGTAAAACGAGAGTGTGGAGTTTCAAAAACTTGATTATTTGTTTTTGAAGCACTTGTCTTAAAAACCTTTTGTGAAGTAGATGTTTCAAAAGTTTGGGATTTTTTAGAAAACTTCCTATCTTTTTGCAAAGAATAATTTGTAAAATGAGTAACTCTTTTTGAAAATGATTTTGAAGATTCACCCGTGTGAACCTTTTCTGAAACACTTACTTTAGGTTTTAATGAGTTGAAAACATTATTTTTCCTTTTTGTTTGATTAAGAGAATCAAACTTTACTTTTAAAACATTGTATGAAGTTCTCAACTCATGATATTCCTTCTAACAAGAACGAATATCTTGTGATGCCAATTTTGATTCCAAAGATGCAATTCGTTTCAAAAGCTGATCTTTTTCATTTTTAGATAAAGACTGTGCAGTGACTGGTTTTGACAAATTCTTTTTCACAGCAACTTTAGGAGTGAACCATGATTTTGAAATTTGAGAGTTTATTGAAAGCTTATCAGAAGGTGGTTTTCCTAAAATTGAAGGTTTATCAAACTTAGTTTCCACAGACTTCCCTTTCAGATTCTCAAGTTGAGTCCTTAAATGATTATTTTCTTTCAAAAATTGATCATTTTCAGCTTTAGAATCATCAACCTTACTAGCCAATTGTCGTTCAATAAACTTTTGTATTTTCAAGTTTTTTAAAATATGCCTCGAATTTAGCCGTTATGTTCGACAATTTAAGTTTGACATCATCAAAATCTTTTGTCTTTTGAGTTAAAACCTTTTCAAGTTTGATAATCTTTGTTTGAAGCTCACATTTTACATTTTCACAAATATTCTCCCCCGATTCCTTTTCAAGTTCAGAAATATTATTCTCAGTAATTGAACTTGGATAGGAATCATCTTTCCCCAAAATGTGAGTAATCGCGAATTCGGACAATGTTGACCTTAAATTTTCTTTTTGAACCCGTGGCTTTTTGATTGAATCAAACAAATTCTTGTAAATCAACTTCAAGTGTTCATTCTCTTTAAGCAATGAAGCCACTCGATGTTCCAACTCAATGTTTTTAGTTTCAATCTCTTCAAAATTGACCTTAACTTTGACTTCATCACATTGATTAGTCTCAACTTTTGACCTTTGGACTGACTCAAACAAATATTTATAAGTCTGTTTCAAATGTGCATTTTCGATTTGTAATGATGCAAACAAAATTCGCATTTTCTTTTTCTATTGTTTTTAAAGAATTATTTTCTTGAGACTTGTGCTGAAGTGCGATTTCAAAAACAATGTTTTGTGCCTCTAACTTTGACAAATCTTTTTCCAAGTCAACAATTCTCTTTGACAGTTCTTGTGTGACATCAAATGCATCATTACAAAACTTATCAACAGTTTTACTCTCATTAGAAACATCTTTGGACTCTTTTGATAATCGTTCAATTTCATCTTGTAAATTCGTATTCCCAATTTCGACACAAGAGTTTATGACAAGATTCTTAACATCTTCAGCTAAGGTTACTTGTAAGAGTCGATCTTTTAAAAGCTTATTTTGTTTGAGAGTTTCATCAAGATCACTTTCCATTGAAACAAAAACATCTTTCATTTATTTTATATCTCCTAAAAATCATTTTTGAAAGATTTCAAAATTCAAATGCATTTCTTGAAGAATCGGTTTAAGTTTTTGTTGACAAAAGTCATTTAACCGTATTTCTTTTGGAGAGGTATATAAAATGCTTTCCCGTTTAGAAGTCGTTTGTAACAACTCAAACAATGTTTGAAAATCATTTTCCATTTTATTCAAATCCACTAGTATTGGATTTGCACTAGGCATTAGTTTCTTAGTGGGTTTTGTCTCAGAAGAATACGGTGAACTTTCATTTGAAGGATATTCAGAAGATATAAAAGTTTCTAAAAAATATTTTTGCTTAAGAGAAAGTTTAACTTGTGGAACAAAAGTTTCATAAAGGTTGTTCAAGTTTGTATAATCGATTGGTTTTATCTTTAACTCTTGAACTTTTTCATCTTTTTGAAACTCTTTCATTTTTAATCGACTCTTTTCAGCATCCTCAAGAGTTTTCTCAGAATCAAACACATTCAGTTGTACATTCTCATCATGAAGTTCATAAGCACTATACAACTTAGGAATTTTAGCATAAGCTTGTGAAAGAACACAAGGACCTTTATATCCCAAACCCGACATACGTATATTATCTTGATACGCTCTTTGTTCATTTGTAAGCAACCGAAGTGTTTCAGTTGATTTGCCCATTTTACACATAATGTTTTCAAGATCTTTGTTTTTATCTTGCAACTGAAGAATGTCATTAAGATATTTGTCCTCATTGTGTTTTAAATTCGCTTTCAAAGTATCTTTCTCTTGACTTACACTTGAAATATGACCTTTTTGATATGAAATTTGCAATTGTAAGTTATCTCATTGTTGTTCTAAATCTTAAATTATATTTTTGATCATGAATAAATTTAGATTGTGACTCCTTTTCAAAGCATTTTACTTTTTGATCAGCCTCAGTATATTCGCTAAAATAGGTAGTGTTATTTCCTTTGGTCATTTCAAAAACCCGAACCTTTTCCTTATACGTTTTTAGTTCTTTGGTTAACAAATCATTTGCTTCTTTAAGTACTTTATTATTCTCGTTTGTTTTCTCAAGTTCATGATCATTTTAAAACAATCCATTATTTGACCATTGTACCTCAGTTTTGTCATTGTCATGATAAGATTTGGCAATGGTGATATCATCATCTAAACCATTCTTACTGATTTGTGCACCTTCAGCATCTGTATCATTCCCTGGACTGCTGCTTTTACCCTGCTGTTTAATGACATCCAAATTATCATCTAATATTGATCCTACATTCATCATGCTTTCATGTATCTACAACTCTATCTCATTCGGCCGTTTCACATCATTCCTTCTTTCTTTGACATTTTGTTCTTTTATCCGCAATTCTTCTTCATGACATGCTCTTTCATCAATCCTTTTTTCGATAGATAAATGTTTGTTTGATGTCGTTAATGCTCCATCTGGCTTTTTTACTCAAACATTGAAGAAACACTTGCAAGTGTTTTTCATAATCCAACGAAGTCGAATTGTTTGAATATAAGAATTGATAAAACAATTTCTTGACCTCTTGAAAATATTTCTTTGACTCACACTCATGAAATTTCTCTAGTTTATCTATGTTTTTTAAGAACTCGTCTTTGACACCGTTCTCAATTCTGTAACCACGATTCAAATTAAACGCTTGTCCAAAGAGAAACTCAAATGATTTATGATGAGACGATTCTACAATTTTGATATCTAAGTCCTGAAAAAATGACTTAAGTGATTTAAGAACACTTTCGTATTCTTGTTCCATTAAACTCTCTTGTTCTCGCAGTTGATGCAATTCCCTCACTTTATTTTCCAAACATGAAGATTTCATATCGTTTGATTCCATTTTCTTTCGATTTATCACTCACAAACCAAAATTTATCAACACAAACCCTGAAATTCAAACCTGAACCTAAGACTTCAATCACGCACGAACTCAAATCTTTCACAGTTATCTCAGACTTCACAAAAATATCAATCAAAAATTAATCAAGATTACGATAAAACCGTAATTGATCAATTTCAATTGAATATTAGCTTTTTAAGAACGACTGAAAATGTATATTGTACGCACAACTTTTCTATATGAGTTCAATTTTCAGTAAACACTAAAATAACAAATCCTACTCGTGATTATCAAAGATTATATTTTTTTCTAGAAAGTATCCAACGAAAATGAATCAACGATACGATAAAACCGTAAAGTGAACAATTTCGATGAAATCGATGCGTTTTTAGAATACTTCCGAAAATGAGCTCCACAAATTCGATACAACCGAAAATGTGAGTTTTACCAAATTTGAATTGAAAATGAATCACAAGATCGATGAAACCGAAAATGTGAACACAATCAATTCTCAAGCGTTTTTAGAATTTTACCGAAAAGTAAAACTACTACACAAATTCGATAAAACCAAAAGTGAGATCCAATAGTAACTTCAAAATTGATGAAACCGAAAATGAAGAACTAATCTATTACAACTCGATAATCATACGAATACAAGAGAAAAGAATACCGAAAATGATAAAGCCACTACAACATTTACCACTATCCCCAGCGACATTTCCACGCCATCCCGGGCGACATGTCGCTGGGGATACTCATCTCGGGCGACATGTCGCCCGGGATAGTTTGAAGGGGAAAGCTCGCCAGGGATTCTTTCGAGGCGCGTCCTGTTTCCGAGCGATTAGGGGACCCACACGTTTTAAGTCTCAAACGAAATATTGTGACCACGGTGGATTCGTGAGTCCCGGGGGACATGTTCGCAACTGGGAAAAGGAAAAACTAAAAAAAATTCATTTTATCCCGGGCAGGACATGTCGCATCCGAGAAAAAATAAACTAATATGTATTTCGTCACTATCCGGGTGGACTTGTCGACCGCGGCTACAAGAATGATAATAAAAAATAATTTGCACTTTTCGAGGCGACATGTCGCCCGGGTTAATGTCTACAAATTTTTTTTTCCAGCACCGCGCTCAGCACTATTTTTCAAATTTTTTTCCCCGGAGTTTTGTCAAAAAAAAAATTACACATCAAAATGTGGTATCTTAATATAGACTCTATCCAAATTCATCACATCTTTGTTACAAATACAATAACAGATATAAAAGGATCAACGCATTTGATCTAATAATGCTAAATCGTCTAAAATCTAATAAAACAATATAGTCTAACCAAAAACGGAGGCTTACTATCAACTCAACCGTTGAAATTATCCGCAAGTACAAATCAATATTCAACTTGTTTGGGAGGCAACTAATGTTTACATAAAGATCGCCAAGATCCATGATGATATAGAAGCGAATTAATAAGATACGAACCCATATACGTTTACATGCTCTAATCATCTCCGCCCATACTCACCTCTCCCTCCTCAATCCTCCTCGTCCTCGCCGCCGTCCTCATCGTCGGCTATCTCATCATCCCCGCACCCGCCACTCCCGCTACCGAACTCAGGTGTTGACTCATACTGTGTCAGCATCTGTGAAAACTTGTCGTCACTTCTAAAAAGCTTCATCATCAAGTTCACCTGTTTGGTTAGGTACTTGTTCTTCTTTTTCAGCTTTTCGACATCGCCGGAGTTGTGCGTGCATTGAGGCGGGGGCGGAGGGGGCGGAATGAGGACATCTCTGGCCCGTCCCGGTAGTACCCTACCAACACCGGGAAGGTGCCCCCGCTGCTTGCCCTTTCGAGCCATGGCATTGATCTCTTCATCAGTGTAGGGCACACCCGACTCGGTGTTGGAGCCTAGAGCCCGCAGCCTCACCATCTCCTCCTATGTAGTGACAAAAACACAAGATAGTTTATTTATTAGTCGGGTTGCTACATTATTTCTCGACAAATCATTAAAGTGCGTGTTTTGAAACAAAACTTACATAGCTCGGTCCTCATCCCGTATGAATACCCCGTTAACGGTGTGCGTCACGAAGAAGGTGTCGATGAACGACGGGTACTCTCGAGTCTCTGAGCTCGCCATCTGTACATACACACGTATATAAGATGAAACAAATTAAAAACGACAAATCACAACACACTAAAGCATATAATCAGATATATATGTATATATGTATGTAAAATAATTATAATGTTTATTACCATCTCATCTCGAAGGCGAGCAAGTGATCGGGATCCCTGCCGGCAAACGACCGTGCTCTTTGCTCGGTTTTGGCGATTTTGAGCGGCTCGGGCTTGGTTCCTGGGATCATTCCAAAATGCAATCTAGGCATCCCAATCTGCCGGGGTAATGCTCTCGAGACGTCCCTGTCTGATAGTCTCCACATCATAAGTCCCGGTCTCGGGGTTTATAACCCAATGCACTGTCTTGAGAGAAGCCTTGTTGGTATCGTACAGCTTTTGGAGATGCTGCTGGATGCCCGCATTAATATCTGCCCAGCGCTGGGATTGCATATGAGGTGTCAAGTCAAACTGGGTCAAAGACAGAGTTAGAGATATAATTTTTATATTTATCTAAATTTGTTTATTTATTTATATGATATAAATAAATAAACAAATTTAGATAAATATAAAAATTATATCTCTAACTCTGTCTTTGTTTTGTTGTATATGATTGCAGACCCAGTTTGACCTGACACCTCATATGCAATCCCAACGCTGGACAGATATCAATGCGGGCATCCAGCAACACCTACAAAAGTTATACAATACCAACAAGGCTTCCCTCAAGGCAGCGCATTGGGTTATAACCCACGAGACCGGGACGTACGACGTGGAGAGCATCAGGCAGCGACGTCCTGAGGGCATTACCCCGGTAGATTGGGATGCCTAGATCGCCTTCTGGAATGATCCCAGGAACCAAGCCCGAGCCGCTCAAAATCGCCAAAACTAGGCAAAGAGCATGGTTGTATGCCGACAGGGATCCCGGTCACTTGCTCGCCTTCGAGATCAAATGGTAATAAACATTATAATTATTTTACATACATATATATCTGATTATACGTTTTGGTGTGCTGTGATTTGTCATTTTTAATTTGTTTCATCTTATATACGTGTGTATGTACAGATGGAGAGCTCGGCCACTCGGGAGTACCCGTCGCTGATCGACACATTCTTCGTGACATACAATGTTAACGGGGAATTCACGTGGGATGAGGACCGAGCTATATACGTAAGTTTTATTTCAAAACACGCACTTTAATGATTTGTCGAGAAATAATGTAGCAACCCGACTAATATATTAACTATCTTGTGTTTTTGTCACTACATAGGAGGAGATGTTGAGGCTGCAGGCTCTAGGCTCCAACACCCCGTCGGGTGTGCCCTACACTGATGAAGAGATCAATGCCATGGCTCGAAAGGGCAAGCAGCGGGGGCACCTTCCCGGTGTTGGTAGGGTATTGCCGGGACGAGCCACTAATGTCCTCATTCCGCCCCCTCCGCCCCCGCCTCAATGCACGCACAACTCAGGCGATGTCGAAAAGCTCAAAAAGAAGAACAAGTACCTAACCAAACATGTGAACTTGATGATGAAGCTTTTTAGAAGTGATGACAAGTTTTCACATATGCTTAACCAGTATGAGTCAACACCTGAGTTCGGTAGCGGTGCGGGGATGATGAGATGGCCGACGATGAGGACGGCGGCGAGGATGAGGAGGACGAGGAGGATGGCGATAGTTAGAGATGTTATATATGGGTTAGTATGCTATTTTGTTTTTTTACGTATATCTTGGCGACCCCTATGTAAACATTTGTTTCCATATCTAATTGAATATTGACTTGTATCTTGCGGATAATGCAAGGTTTGTGATCAAGAAGCCCCGTTTTGTAGATTATATTGTGTTTATTAGGATTTTGGACGATTTAGCTTTATTAGATCAAATGCGTTGACCCGTTATATTGTATTGTGTTTTTGTACAAGTTGTGATGTATGTGGATAGAGTTTATATTGGTTTATACAAGTTTGATGTTTGGTATATTTTTTCCGGAAAAATTATGGAAAAAAATCTGAAAATTGCCTGCTGTGCAGGCTGTACTAAAAAAAATGCAGACCTATCCCGGGCGACATGTCGCCCGGGAAAATCAAAACAAAAAAAAATTAAATATGAATCCCCAGCGATATGTCGCCCGAAAAAATCAAAACAAAAAAAATGAATTATCCATCCCGAGCGACATGTCGCCCGGGTTAACTGACATTAAACGACAAAAACGTGATTTTAAGTTAACAAGTCAACGTATGTGAAAGTTTTCCCGGGCGACATGTCGCCCGGGATAATCGGCAATTAATTAATTAATCAAATAATAAGGGATAATTAATTTTTTTAATAAATTCTCGGGCGACATGTCGCCCGAAAAAGTGATCCACCGTGGCACTTATTAGTTTGACTGAAATTAAGTGGGCCCCACTATGTCGCTCGGGAAAGTCGCCCAGGAAAGTATCCCTGGCGAGCTTTCCCCTTCAATTTATCTCGGGCGACATGTCGCCCGGGATTGCTATCCCCAGCGACAAGTCGCCCGGGAAGGCATGAATTAATCGCTGGGGATAGTGGTAAATGTTGTAATGCAAAGTCATCTAACTTAAATGAGGGTTTGAATATAAATTTAAAAAATAAAAGAAAAAGTAGCAAAGTGATAAAGACACTAGGTCATTTCATATCATATGACGTTTATGCATCCCACCTGGAAATATATAGGCAACACTCAAAAGACAAAAACAAAAGTTTAGTAAACTAAAACGCCAAATTAGACTTAAGGCAACACTCAAAAGACAAAAACAAAAGTTTAGTAAACTAAAATGCCAAATTAGACTTAAATAATCACTTAATTAACTGTAATATATCGTCATTCAAAGTTACAAACCTTCTTAGAGTCGATAATGTTATGCATAGACCACGCAGACACAACACCGCAGCGTACACTTATCAACCCATGTAACATCCAAGTTTTTTTATATGTCGGGGTAGTTATTCCCACACATGTGATATCATTTAAATCAACAAACTATTAATAGCTAGGATTGAAATCCTTTAAAGTTCATATGAACTTTAGAAGATCTCAATCCTAATAGCTAAAGTATCTCAATAAAAATCGACGCTTACACTCCATTTAACAAAAACATAAAGCAAAGACTTACCGGAAAGTCGATCGAGTGCTAATCTAGATAACAAATCAAATGGTATAGAAGTCTTAAGACCCTTTTTCAACGTACAAAACTTTTATAATCATATTTACTAGGTATATCTGTTATTATGAATAAAAATATGCTGCAAGAAATATACGCTAATCGACACTCAAAACTACTAAACATCCTGAATATTACCTATTTGTTTCATCACTTACATACATTGGTGATGCAATTTACACAGATGAATGAATTTATAAACAATAACTATTTATTATTGTTAAGTGATGCAGTATGATTTAAATAATACTAAGCGCGTTGATCCAAGTTATAACACAGTTACTACTTAATACTAATATAAATAGGCACAAGAGTCGACTTCCATTCTTCACAGATTCCCTAAAATCTTGCTGTTTTTCTTCTTTGCCTTTCTCTCTCACACACAGATCATAAAATGGCACCAGGGCATTCACCATGCGCGTCATGCAAATTACTAAGAAGACGATGTGCCAAGGACTGCATTTTTGCACCCTATTTCCCATCTGATAACCCTCACAAGTTCGCTATTGTTCATAAGGTCTTTGGCGCTAGCAATGTTGGCAAGATGTTGCAGGTACTTAATTACACTATCTGCTAATTAATACTTAGAGGGTGTTTGAGATTGCTTATTTAGTTGCTTAGTTACTTATTGTTTAAAGTAGGTATGCATTTCTAACTGTTAGGATAAAACTGTTTATCTACTTATACTCCTTATTTAAAGCATATAAGCATCTAATTTTAAGCAGAATGGTACCTGCTTATTCTAAAGCAGATAAACGTAATAAGCAATCCCAGACACCACTCTTAATGTTACAACCCTCTTTTTAATTTGCAAGCAAAGAGAGGGGTGTAGCGGTGTAACATCTTTATTAAAAAAAATTATGAAATATTAATAAACTGAAGCACACTCTTGTTTCAGGAGCTTCCAGTTAATCAAAGAGCGGATGCGGTGAGCAGCCTAGTTTATGAAGCGAATGCCAGAATGAGGGACCCGGTGTATGGATGTGTAGGGGCAATTTCGTTCTTACAGAACCAGGTTTCACAGTTGCAAATGGAACTAGCCATGGCTCAAGCAGAAATATTATGCATCCAAATGCAACAAGAGCCTTTAGCTCCTTCACCAGCAGCATTGGCTGATGGGATCGTGCCAGTTCACCCTGCACACCGCAGTATGTCAACAGACGATGTCGTTTCTAGGGTTTCATCAGATGACATATCATATTCATGTCTTAACGGCATCACTAATCATCCTCATCATAATCAGTACTTTAACTTTACTTCTAACAATGTAATTCAGTATGACAGTTTAAAGAGAGAATCATCGTCTCTTTGGACATGATGAATAAACATCAGTATAATCGGTCTGATCATAATAGGACTATTTCTTAGATCTCCAATCTTAACTTTTTTATAAAGTCTCCCAGATGCTTCTTGTGTGTGTTTTGCATGTGTGTGAAAGAGAGTGATAATCACTTCAGTTTTGTTTTTATTAGAAATAGACCAAGACAACAAAACAATATCAAGTTAAGGAGCAGGTATATGTTTGAAAACGTGGGTAGCTTTAATGAAGTCAACCCTAGCATGTGCCACTAACTAAATAATATACTCTAGTAACGCGTCGATTTCTGTTATCATTCGTGTTACAAACGAAGGCTAAATAACAGGATTTATGTGTGTCAAGTCATCCCCACAAAGACGTACAGGTTCCATCCGCTTAGGGAGTATTTGGTTTCTTTGCAGAAGTCTTAAATTTGAAAACGAGTTCAAAATAAGTAGCGTCTAAATGCAGAGTCATTAAAGATTTTCTAATATATGAACTATGTGAATATGCCCATTTGATCCTCGGAATGTTAAATTTGTCCATTAACTGAACTTCAGATCTTTACTCCGCATGCACCAAATGAACAAGACACGTGATCATGTTAAAAGGGTAAAAATGAACTGAGCCAAGATCGATTTGTTAAAGGGTCGGTGCTCATCTCAAATAGACAAGTTCTGCTAATTAGAACCAACTAGCATGTTCTCAAATCAGAATTAATATTTAAAAAGGACTAAAAAAGGCATCTATACTTGGATTCTTTGCCAAATACCAGTCATATAAACCTCAAACAACAGGAGACTTAAAGGCTTAACTTTGTCTATCATTATAAAATTATAGATACTGTGGCGCATTCAACACTTGTACTTATGCCATAAATAACAGTACAGTATTGGTGCTATGTATGCAACGTGATCAAGAGAGCTTATTCACGTGGAGTGGGTGGTGGGAGGACTACCGAGTTCATGACAAGTGAAGTGTAAATCAATAACGCCTATGACTTATGGTTATATAATATTTTATATACAATGATGCCAAAGATTGTTATATAAACTTATCCCTGCAGCACAAATGTGAATGTGCATTCTATATAGTATATACATTCAATCAATCCAAGTGAACTTACTAAAAGATTCCCCATTCGCATAGTTTAATGACCAAATCATTTTATTTTAAGGTCACTAATCACACCTTCCCTGTTGGATATGTATGAAACTATGTAAACGTATTCGTAAAAGTCTATCGGGGAACCTGCAGGTCAAGATTGCATCATAAAACATGTGGCATACTAGTCAAATGATGCTGTTAAAAATAAAAAAGTCAATTTTAGCGGGCATATGATTCAATGGAACACGTACACAATAATAGAATTAATTATCATGTTAATGCTTACAAAGGTGAATTATAATCACAGACCAAATATGGAGTGAAGATATGAATATAGAGTCCGTGACAAAATCTGTCTTAAAAAAAAGTCAATACTATGAATAGATGCTAAAGCCGCAACAAACTGATATAGATACAAAAAATAGAACATACCAGGAAAAAGTGATTTAGAACAGCAATTCAGGACAAAGAAGATTAGTCAATAAGATAGTAAATAAAATAATTGTAAGTATAAAAAAGTTAATAACTTGTAACTTGTTGTTAACACATTTGACTATGGAGGGCTCGAGGGAGAATGCTTCCAAATGTGGGTTGGTATATGTTTCGAAGACATTACCTTATTTTGGGTTTGGTTTCTTCTGCTAATGGAAAACATACCAGAAAAGTGTTTTTGGTTCACATTTAGTGTGACCAAAAGGTGTTAACAGAGTCTAATATTCTACTTCTTTCTTCTTTCAAGAAAGATATGTCATATTGCAAACTTATGAGCACATGCAATGTGATTAATTATTCTTAATGTAATAAAACAGTCACTATCCAACCTTGATTCAAATTGACAAATTCATCTATCTTTCTTGGTGGTTCACTTCCACATACCTAATATTCAGCTCTTGTGTTTGCTACCAGTTTCTGATACTTGTCTTCAAACACAATTCAGTTAACATGGTCTACTTTGATAGTGTGAAATTCAAGAATCTTACAATTGCATCTTATGTTTTTCTTGAGAAATAATGCATCCGTCCATAAAAACCACTGAAATGAGCATTAACTAAATTTCTAAAGTAACAGATACAAGTGAATAAAATCGAGGAATACGAATGAAAATGAGTATAAGAACACTGTGAATAGTGATGGGAATTCTCATTGCATTGATAATATTTGGTTGTTACCTATGATCTTGTCTTCAAACTCTTAAAGTCGTTAAAGGGTATTTTGATTTGACATTTACATTGGTTGCTGCCTCATTGGATATTTATGTCAAGACGAATTTACATCATAGGGTAGCAAGAAAAGGAATACAAGGGAGTATATCATTTTACCAGAAAAGCATATATATTTAACCGTCTTGTTTTTATAGGGTTACAAATATCAAAAGGGTCAAAACTTTTATGTCATTATTATTTCTATAAGACATATTTATAAGTTTTAACGCCAGGAATAAATCACGAGCATGATACAGAGAAATAAATTATCATACGAGACATTATACAAATACCTATAGAAGTAGCGTAATCTACAAACCTTCAACATGTAACTGATGAAATGGAGAATCCACGAGTTCTTGAGAAGCTCCGTCAAAGCCACATGCTTGGATTATGAACTTGAGGCTCGTAACACCAGCTGGAACCACAAACTCAGATACATAATAAGCTTCCACTAACGCTACTCCCACATACTTTGGTGTTTGTATTGATTCATTTGCTTCGTTCTCGACATATATATTGTACTTGGAGAATATGGAGCCAACATTGCTATTCAGTTTCCATAGAAGTTTGAAAGAAAGGGTAACACGTCCCTCAGAGTTAGATCTCCAATCGACATTTTGACTTTCAACATGCCATTCTGAGGCTGGTGGAAAAATCATGTTATTGGTAGAAGATTTAATAGATATATGACCAAGCACTGCATTAAATTCTGATGAGGATGACGTATATTGATCAAGTGATTCAGATTTAGGATTTGATTTGTAGCATAAAGCATGTATTTCAGTTAACGTGGATCCTTCCATTATGATACTACTTTCTTGTATGACCCATTCTGGTGATGTTTCAAGTTTTTGAATATGATGTGGCATTATCACAGTATCAAATTTGCTTGAAAACCGTTCCATGGTAAGCAATGTGTCTCCCCGTGATGCAAGAAGAACGGACGTTTCCTTTTCTACATTTGTTTTGTCAATGAAATGAAGAGAAAGGCCGATCATTGAGCTCCCATCCGATTTCACCTGATGAATTTATACATTAGTAGTTACAGATAGTGATAAGAGACACAGAATTATGATTTTATTCTGTTATCTTTCTCAATGTCACGTAGTAATATATAAGCCTCACATGTCCTGAAACAAGATATGGCAATTTCGACATCTTTTTATGCTTTATCTCTGTCAGGTCAAATAGAATAATTTGCTAAAAAACGGGTCAAGCGGGTGGAAAAGCTGTCAAAATGTATTATTCACCAAAGTATAATTATTGAATGAAACTCTTTAACAATTTACTTCATAAACTACTAAAATGGTTTTTGTGATCATATATGAACACTGATCATAAGTAAAACATACAAGAACACAAAAGTGGTTCTAATCAAGCTGGCCTAGCCCATTGTGACCCTTACCAAAAAGTTACCTGTTTTGACCATTACCCAACTAGCCATTTTGTACGTGGAAACTTTAAAACAGGTTCAACTAAAAGATAAGATATGATGGATTACCGAGTATGTAAAGTGGAGTGGTGAGTTCCCAAAATGGAGTTCTCCTTGAAAGATTTTTCTTTTCAAAGAAGCATGATTTTCTAGGACTCCTTTAAATGTAATGTTCCCTCCTCCGCTATAAGATGCTTGCTTAAAACTGAAAATTCAAAGTATAGTGTATATAAGAAATAAAAAATATTGGGTTCCCAGCAGGGAAACCTGGGGTAATGTAGAGTAGGGATAGATACTGAGGAGTACCGATATCACCGAATGCCAATGTATAGATGGAAGGTAGAATGGTTTGACGTCTCCCACAATATGTGATTGAGAAGTAGTTAATGAATAGGATTTAATAAAGGACTAGAGTAGGATGAATGAATGTAAGAATTTTCGAATGGAAGAAGAGGAGAGATATTGAAGTATGTTTATAACTTGATTGAGGCTGTTATCAAAGAGTCCAGAGATGAATAGGTGAGTTGAGAAGGGAAGGTTCCCATATATTTGGGACCACCTGTGATGACGGAATGGAAGTTCCCAAGACGAGTTCCAATTGAGTGGGAGGGATGTGAACGAGGCAGGGGTTGCGATAGTTGATATGTGGAACGTAAAGACTGCGTGGAGTGGATGGGATTGTCTATGATTTGTGAGAGTATGAAGGAAATTTAATTGAGGTCGTTCCCACAAAAAATTGTGAGTATGACAGTTCACCAAAATGGAAGTTCTCCCTTGAAAGATCTTTTCCTTTGTTCAAAGAAGCATGATTTTTCTAGGGATCCCTTTTATTGTATTTTCTCTCGCTATAAGATTGCTATGGCTTCTTTAAAATATGAAAAAAAATTCAAAGTATAGTGTTTATAAGAAATAAAAATTATTGGGTTTTATAAGGTCAGTAAACTATATAGTGATACTGAAGATTAGTAGCGCTTATCTTGCCAATTTATTTATACTTACTCAAAATTCTGGCTTGACTTACTCAACAAATGCTTGAATTGTTTCGGTTGCAGTATCTTCAGAAAACTCGAGACATGGCTGTCAAACACAGTTAGATGCAAGTTTAGGATAACATAGAGATATTTTTATTTTTGTGTACGGTGGGGGGTACCAGGGTCGTTCAAAACACCTTCTTTAGTAAATAAAAACTAGATTTTATAAATAACTAATGAGTCAAATGTGACTACTAAATTTATATTATTTCATCAATAATCTCATGCTTCAAATCGAATGCTTTAGGAGGTTTTATGGATAAAACATACAATAACGCGACTTTTCACCCATTTGACAAGTTAGAGAAAAACATAGCCCGAATCGACCCATTCAGATATCATAGTTAAGGATGTACTGATTCGGAAAGAAATCATAATATGCTACCTGAAAGCTTTGATTCGAGAGATTGTTCCAAGGTGCATCTGATACTACTCTTCCATCAAGAGATATTTTGTTACCACGGCCCTAGAAAAGTAAATGTGATTTACATATCAATATGACGCAACAAAATGATGTTAACTCCGCAGAAAAATATATGATATGTAATTTGCATTTTTCCAGTGAAAATAAAGCAAAAGAATTTGTTTACGCGTAATAAGTACCTGATCAAAGTTTGAATAAAACGGAAGAACTTTAGGATACCTTTGTGTTATTCCCCATGATTTCTCAACAAGGCTCCACCACCTACACTTACATCACATATTCGTAACAACTTACAAACGTGTGATCTTATAACTTAATTGTTTTCTAATATATACATGAAACAAATAAATTATTAATGATAACCCCTTTGGATAAATAAGTAAATAAATGCTAAGATGAGCAATAGCAGTGTGTAATACCGATTCTGAGCCGTCTGAAAATCAGGGGGTTGCTTAGTCTCATAAACCCATCCAGGAGCAAATATGGCCGCTGACACATCATCTTTCTTTAGTACATCAAGTGCCACATTTGTCTACTTTGCAAAAGATAATGAGAGTTATATTGTGCTTCATAAGCTTCAAATTTTCGATTTTATAAAAATACTTACAGTAAAACGAAAAGGATATGATACTTATATTGGAAAACATTTTAAAAAGAAGAAGAAATAAAATTATATGTAGCCTAGCAACTAAAGTATATATGACGTATTCATGCAGTTTATATGAAAATAAAACAGCAATCCATAAATATTGTAGATTAACTTAGCCACATACCGTCCATTGTCCACCACCATAAGTGCCTCTACCAAAAACATCAATTCCCATATAGACATCAAACTTTCTATCACCAGCAACAGCAGCCGAGGATCTTGGATAATCTTCCTACAATGTCCCCATGCATTCACATAAGAAAAGATGAATACTAAAACCAAACAATAAACGAAATGGATGTATTGATAGACTACCATCCAGGAGTAGTTCATAAATATGCCATCACATATATCAAAAAAGGGCTTGTTACTGTCATTCAATTGATTTTGCCAATTAAGGTTTCCCTCGATTGTAACACTATCATACCTACATAACAAAGCACAAAGCGTATATGAGAAAAATATACAGCACATGTTTGAGTTTTAAAGAGCAACGAAAAAAGATCACACGATAAAAACATGATTCTTAGAATCCGTACCAGATTACTAAAGATCCAGGCATTGAAGAATGCATAACCTTGGTCAAATGGCTAACAAAATGTTTCAAAATAGGAATCCTTGCAATATCCAAATTGACCTCCATATTTATCTGTTGAAACAGAGCCAAGCCAGAGTTTATGTTCAAGTTTTGTTACTAATATCATAGAATAAAGTCAGAACATTACACTAATTCTTAACGATACTTAAATATGCATCAATAAAAACACACTAACTTGGTTTAAAGGGTGTATAGACTTACCAGCCACCCATCAAAACCCAAGGCGACAGCAAGCTCAGATAAACGCTCAGCATACATCTCAGCAACTGCAGTCGTTTCCAGAAACTGCTCAGCGATCAATTTTCCTTCATCCCACTCTACTATAAAGGTTCCCAATACCTTCAATATGGCAAACAATAAAAATCTGTTACAACATCAAACGGGCTCAACTACTTTGATTCTCACTGATACTGATTAACATATATGATCTCGATCTCATTTAAACTTAACTAACTTCCCTCACCCCAACCAAAATGTTGTACTTAAACACGTAATCAAATTGGGTTAATTGCATGGAAATGTATTCATTTTAAGTCAATATGTATTGTATCTATTGTACACAATAAACTTCCTTTTGTAATAATCAAGTTAAAATCCAAAGCTATTGTATGTAACTGGTCATCTTCATAACCTGTAACCAGGAATACATTAATTTTTTTGTTACCACGAAAACCCCACCCGAGATACCTTTGATGACTTGGCAAGTAACCGCGGACATTCACAGCCGCTAAATCGCTAGCCCTCTAGATTATAGGCTAGGGCGGGTGGCTCCAAAGAATTCAACTTATGGGATTCAAACTTGGGCTCTCTTATTGGGATTCCCAAGCCCTTACCATCCGCCCTAGCCATATAATCCAAAATCCTGGAGGACTAGTGATTTACCAGACTCCATGGGTCTTGAGGTTATTGCTGACATGACTGCCAACTCAAGTATCGTGGGATGATGGCAGTGGTGTCTCACAATAGCAATTGACAAAAAGTTGAATACATTTACAAGTAATCCACAAAAATTCAATTTATCTTTGCTAAACCTATAAAAAGTGATTAAATACATTTACGGGCTTTAAATAAAAAGGGCAAATATTATATACCTTGACGCCATGTTTATGAGCAGCATTAACCCAACAAGGAGGAGGCAAAGTAACCAAATTATGACTAAAATAAATAAAAACATCAATCAAAAACCAATGCCAAATCCCATAAGCATCAACATTAGCCCCACCTTGTACCCACTTATCATCATCAGTATAACCTCCCGCCATATCATGACACACCATCATCCTCCTCCTATCCGGTAACAACA